>BQNB010123241.1:0-20134 GCA_026074375.1 Tanacetum coccineum
AATCCCATTCAAATGCTCAATCTACGAAGACATACTATCTAGAAAGCTCAAGATTTAAAGACAAAGACTTCCGCAAACTCCACTTCGGGGGAGATTGTTAGCTTCAATTTATTGAGTCGAACAAGGAAGTTCGGTCACTCTATGATGGAGCTTCGGTCTTTAATTAGTTAATGTTGTAATAGGATAATATCGGGAATCGAGCTCGATAGATAATCTAATATTGTATATGTTTTGGGTTTAATCCCAAGCAAAACCCGAGCCCGGGTCCTAGTTAAATATCCCGCGCGTCACTTTTAAGTGTCGGGGTATATAAGGAACTTTTCCACTTGGAAAAGTTAGTTGTAAAAGTTGTTCAAAATATCTTTTCTCTCTCATTTCTCTCTCCTCTTTTCTCTCTCTAAACAACTCACCTCCTCATTTCTAGTTCCGATTTCGTGATCGATTGTATGAAGTGAAGTGTTATTGGGATCCTACAGTTTCCTTCTTGAACACTCTATTCCTGCCAATCAATTAGGTCTCGAAATGATGTACATGCCAAGTTCTAAAGTCTACAATACTACCAGCACACTCATATTTTTTGTGGATTTTTGTATAATAGATGAAAACGGAATCATTAGGCTTAACCTCACCAGTTGAAATAAAAGGTAATAGTGCGCTCGGCAAAGATTTATTCTAGTTTAGAAAGAAAAACATGTCAAAATTTTTAAATTTGGCACAATTTTTCAAAAGAAAACTAGAAAATCGAAGGCAAATATAGGTCAAGTGGTAATTCTACTCCCATCCCCCCACTTGGTTTGTAAAATGTCCCTATTGTACATTTAAAGAAATGAAATTCAAAGATAAGAGTATAATTAGAACAAGAGACTCCTTTGAGCATTGCTGATGTGTCGTTGTGTGGTTGTAAATTATGATTCAAGTTTTAAATTTATATTTTGCCGACTTAACCAAAAATAACACTTTAACGGGCAGTGTACCCGGTCGGTGGGAGTTTCGTGGTAAGTAGGGTGTCGATCACTAAGAGCGAGGAACACTTTCTATTTATTAATACTTTGGTTTTGCTAATCTAAGTTAGTCTAATCTATGCTAAACCTATGTTAATCCTAAATCTAATAGATAAGAGGGGTTTTCAGCCTGAGAGACTGGCACAGGTTTTGTGGTGACTAAAATCAATTCAAGACACTAAAACGCACGCCAGCAAATTAACAGAAGATAAAAGAGCGGTCTAGCAAAATATAAGAAAACTGTATTAACCATTATTAATCCAATCAAAATGTAGGTTTGTTTATTTAGTGCAATGATTACTTATCTCGAGGTGGCATATCATTCTTAAGACTTAGGCGTTACTTCTTCCTAATACCTAGACACGTAGAATTCTGTCACACTTAAACGCATCCGCATAAAGCATCCTTATTTGCTGATTATAATCTATCTTAGGGATTAAAGCAATGGTGATCTTGTTAAACCCTAGCTCGTAGAGACTTTACCCACTTACTGCTTAATGGCAATTCATACACTACTAGTCCACTAACCAAGTCTTTACCAATTAATCGAGAACGTACTCATTGATACCAAGGTCACCTTATGGTCCAATTAAGCTCACAATCTAAGGGCAAAGATAGGTTGTTAATTATGATCCTATTGATCTAGATCTAAAAATCACTATATGGAGAGCTATCCCGACATCTAGATTACTTGGTCAGTATCACTAGATCTAGTTGAATGATAGGTCGCATACAAAAGCACGTAAACAAGTATAAATTGATAAACATAAACAAGCAATTCAACGATAAATTAAGAAATCGAGATAAACAAACCAAACATTAAGATCTTCATAATAATGGCTAATACCCGAAGGTATTAGCCTTCAAACGTCATAATTAATACAAAAGTAATGATTTAGCCAAGGTAAACTAACCGAGTTAACGAATGATACCAAAAACTGAACGATTACGAAAGTACAAGAAATTACATGTTGTCTCTTATGGAATGAATCGCGTTGCTCGACCTATTCTGCTCTTTTTCTCCTCTAAAAATTGACTTTTATGGTTTAGGGGGTCTATTGTTGTCAAACTTTTGATAAGTCCAGCAGACCTTGTTTTAGAACAAGTGACGTTAGTGTGTCTTTCATAAAAGGATTACATTGGCTATGGTTTATGGGTGAGCTATAGTAGTTAAATAACATATGGGGGCAACTTAATATAGAAGAAAAACGTCTAGTTCGACCATTTAGCATTCCTTTAAGTATGATGATCCTCTAGTTAAAAACGTCATAATTTCAGAAAATGTGTAACCAATAGAAATAATAAGTGGTGTTGTTACATGGATTCCTAAGTATAAATTTTCATGCACGTTATATATATATATATATATATATGTATATAGAGTAGGGATCCAGTGAGAAGTAAATTAAAATAAGAAGTGGTGAGAAGTGACTAAAACCATACATTTGAGATGAAACGACTTGCATTAGATGCATTTTTATTCATATAGATGCATCATTTTGAGTTTCGAACGTTAATTTGATGCGTAGATGGTGCAAATTGATTTTCATGATTTTGACACATGCAGAGGAACAAAAAACAAGAGAAAAAATGAAATGCATTTAATATACGTATATGCATCTAATTAAAAGGTAGAAAACACTTTATGATGCGTTATAATGCATCTAAGATTAAAGAGATGTGTCTAATTTAAGTTAGTGCATCTCGAATATGTGGTTATAGTTACTTCTTATCCTTCTTATTTAAAAAAAACTTCTTATTTGATCCTTACTCTATGTATATATATACATATATATACATGTATATATATATGTATATATGTATATATATATATATATGTATATATATATATATATACATGTGATAATTACGACAAGTTGCATATTTTATATGGCCTAAATATTAATAGCATATTATTATATTATGAATAGGTCGCGGTTGATTTCCGACGTTCCATCTTTTCGTGCTTTCTTGATTGGCACTACTTCTATTCACGGTGAGTTCATAGCCCCGCCTTTTCTCTTTTAATGGTTTTCTTAAACTGTTTTCGTGGTGAGTTAATTTCTACTACATAAGCATTACATGAATGTTTTTACTAAAATTTTACTTGCTTAAAACATGACTTGTGATACATGAGTGATACATGGTTGTTTACTTATAAATTTATTAAAGCTTGATTTGCTTACTACATGATTTGAGATCATTGATAATCTATTGTTTTGAAGACATTATTTGTTTTAAATGGGACACAAGTGCTTGAAGGGTACACCTGACCCGATTATGAAATTATCTGCATGAGTCGCTATTGCCAAAGTCCCTAATTTCATGAACTGTTAATTACCCGCGGGGTAAACGCTAGTGCAATTAATAGATCTATTGGGTTTGACAACCCCGTCCGAGGGTCTGAATCGAATCCTTTCGAGCACCCCTTTCAACAGACGATTTGTATTGAGAATTCGTAGGTATGAGGCAATAATACTTAGTACTGGGGCAACCGTATTTGCATATGATATGCTTTATTGTCAAGGTTCAGTGTCATGAGCTCAATGCGGTAATGTTGAATTATACTTGAAATACTGTCGCTGGCTGATCTTAAACCTTGTGGTCCACTACTGAACATTACTTGATTTATTGAATCACTACTTGGATTTCAGAAATAATACTTTGAAACGTTGTAACGCTACTTTTCTTACTCAAATATTACTTGAATTATTTCATTAATGCTTTTACTTAAACCTATGAATTCACCAACATTATTGTTGCCGTTTTGTATGTATTTTCTCAGGTTATTATTTTGCTAGCTGAGCATTCGGAGCATTCGAGTTGCGCGGATATCAAAACGTTAAGGACTCGGTTTTCTTCACATTCGATAACCATTTATCTTTAATTATACAAATGAGTCATGTTTGAGCGTTTGTAACTTTTGTTAAAATGAAATTATTGGGACCTGTGTAACTCTGATATTTTATTAAATCGAATGTGACATTTTATTAAAACGTCTCTTTTGAGGTCGTTTTCTGTAACTTGTGCCTGAACTATGAAGTAGCACCCCAAGTGGTATTCCCCTGTGTTGTGATTATGGGGGTGTTACAGATTGGTATCAGAGCACTGGTTATAGAGAACTAGGTCGTTTTCAAAACCTAAACTATAACCGATTTTTGAAAAATTTTAAGAGTCTTTCACCATTGTCCGATATCCACGCGCGCTTGCTCCCAGGTAACTTATATGCTCTCTTTTGCATCCCTATTGCTATTACATTAATAATTAGTATATAATACTTGGTTATGATTTTACCCTCCCACGTCTATCTTATAACGTCATACATTTACCGTATATCGGCCGCTTATATATATATTGACCACTCGGATTATCGCGTACTTCCTGTTTTCTTATTTTCTCCTTCGAACATCAATACTAGTATCATATAAGGATACCTATACGTATATGAGCTACCTTCTTTTAATCTCTTATGCTCATCTTCTGGATTGTCGTCTATTTATATAGAAGTGATTTGTGTGAGTTTAACTATTTACGGTCTTTGTGTCGCCTTGGTGTTATGGCTAACGTATGATTAGAATTTGGATTGTGGGTACGCCTATCTGTATGTTGTGTATAATTTAGCGATGCTTTTCAATCGAGCTTGATTTGATGCCTGTGCTAATCTAAGCCTAAAGGCGAAATCGTCTACGTAATAATAATTACTACATATGTGTATAGCACTATGGTACGTCTTAATAAGTTCTTTTACTTCAATATTTTATGAGCGATGCGGTGATCTCCGAAGCATTTACACTACTTTATTTCCGTTTGACGATATTGACATTCGGTGTAGTTTGTCAATTCCGCTAGTTATTTTCTTGATCGACTCCGAGTTTGAACTCTCTTCTTATGCTTTTGAATCGCGTATGTTGTTTTCGTAATCCATCGTTCTGAAATCTTCCAGTTGATGGGAGTACGACTTTATCTTGTTATCTCGGATCGTGCCGTCTTTTGGCACATACCTTTGGAATGCGATTGACTAACGTCTCATTATTCTTCTCGTTACTTCTTATGATTTTGAAGAATCATGCCGCTAAGGAGACACTCCTTTTTACTTAATGTAGCTTTTGGTCTTGTTTTGATATTATGTTTTGTGTCGGGCATACTTAAGTAGGATGATTCATAATCATCTTATTGAAATGAATTAGGACGCTTCTTCATTTGAATAAGAAAATTATAAACCGCCGAACCATAAGTTCATAATTCATCACTTACATGGATTGGGACGCCTCTTTATGTAAGTGACGAATTGTGAATGAGTGGGCTTATGTGTATTCGACATAGCGTGTGTTCGTCCGTACGAATCATTCTTTGGGCTATGAACTTCTTTCGACTCGTAATTGGTTATATGAATTTTTCTGAATGTGTATTGACCTCCACCAACTTGATAAGCTAATCGTAATTAACCATTAACCGCTTTCCAGAATTAACAACTTGTCAAATTCTTCGTTCCAATGGCTTTTTCTTCGAGCCATATATTTTATCCTCCCTTTTAAAGAATTCTCATGACATTCAATCTGCTCGCTCATGCTCATTGCATATATTTGATGCTTTGACTATTGTTCATTCAAAAATTGTTGGAAACCTCGACGGTGACCTGTGTATATCCTCATCTCTTCACAAGTAAACCGAAGACGAATAATGCGAATTGAGCACCGAGACGGTGCTCCCTTAAGGAGGGGAGGATGTAAAACCTCGTATTTAAGGTCACTACTAATTTTAAATCTCATATTTATTTTTATAAATCTCAAGACTTTACTTTTATATTTTAGCCGGTTTTTAATAAAATCGTCCATTTTAAATAATCATGAATGTATTATTTGAATTTTACCCGTTATCGATCAAGAAATCCACGAACGTCATATTTTAGCCATGAGAGCTTAGTTAATTTATTATAGTGTTTTTAAGACTTTTCCCGCGTTTTAGCCGAAACCGCGTCAAAATCATGTCTTTACAATTCATAATCCGTTAATCAGGTAATCGGGCTCGAGCTTTTAAAAAAAAAAGATGTAAAAATATTTAACAAAAGTGGGCCGAAGCCCTCCCCTTTTTCTTCCTTTTGATCGGCAGTCCATACAAACACAAACATACATATATTTTTTTTCTACACCAACCCAAAACTATTAACCCATATTCACAAATAAGGAAACTAAGCCCATTCCCTTTTTCTTCTTTTCTTAATAAGCCGAATATTACACACACATAATCATAAGTTACCAAAAATCATATATCTTCTCTCTGCCCCTTCCGTTCTTCGACGCCAGCTAATAACCCAACACCACCATCATCAGATCTTCATCCAATCACTCCTTTTTTTATCCTAACACACCTTTAAACTAAACCCTAACTAATCCCTAACACAAATAACCTCTATGCATGATGTTCCTAAATTCTTGATTTGAAGAAAATAAATTATTTTCAAGTATTATTGATTTTAATGGTGAAAGAAACTTCTAGGGTTTGATTCTATTGATTATTACAAGATTGTGTGAGATAAAAATTGAGTGAGGTTTGGTCTTGGTCCCTCTTGGTCTCGGCAGCAAACACAACCCAATTAGGGTTTGTGTTTGATCTTTTACTTCCTTTTCATTGGTATTGTAAGTCTTTTATTTTCCATATTGATTTGGTTTCACATATATAAGCATGCATGTTAAATTTGTAATTAGGAATCCATGGATAACTTGTGATAAAGTTAGTTTTTGATTTATGAATGTTTGAGGATGATCAAATAGGTTTAGTAATAATTATAGGTTAGTTTGAATATATTGAAGAGTTGTGAGGGTTTTGGAACCCTTCTTTAAATCAGAATTTTAGGCTTGATTCAGCGAGATGAGCGTTGTTGTAAACTGAGATTTAAGAGATTAGTGTGGTGGTGGTCATTATAATGAACGTGTGGTAAAAATTTGAGCTTTTAACTCTTAAAAACAAAAAAGATATGGCGATTTGAAGTTGGGAAATTCTTTCGGCAAAATTCTGCGCACGTTGTTTTTGTGCAGAATTTTAGTTCATCTTGCGAGTAGTGTAACTTGGCCATGCCAATAGCTTTTCTAGATTTGCAGGACCCTATTACTAAGTACTTCGAGTCTACTTTCCAACGAACTAGGCCTCAACGATTTTCAATGCTTAAAAGTTAGTCAAATAGGGCTTACAAGATTAAGTGTCAAAATAGTGTTTGCTGTTCGGAAACTCAGTTGTAAAGAAGTGATGTGCAGGCGGGTCAAAGCTTAATATTTTTCTACGAAATTTACAATGGAACTTGTTCATAATATGCGTGACCTGCTGATTTTTTTTAGAATTTTTAGAGGTGTTTAAGGGGGTCTGCTGTTGCCAAACTTTTGATAAGTCCAGCAGACCCTGTTTTAGAACAAGTGACGTTAGTGTGTCTTTCATAAAAGGATTACATTGGCTATGGTTTATGGGTGAGCTATAGTAGTTAAATAACATATAGGGGCAACTTAATATAGAAGAAAAACGTCTAGTTCGACCATTTAGCATTCCTTTAAGTATGATGATCCTCTAGTTAAAAACGTCATAATTTTAGAAAATGTGTAACCAATAGAAATAATAAGTGGTGTTGTTACATGGATTCCTAAGTATAAATTTTCATGCACATTCTATATATATATATATATATATATATATATATATATATATATATATATATATATATATATATATATATATATTACTATAGATTATTATATGTTATAAGTACGACAACGTTGCATATTTTATATGCCCAAAATTTAATAGCATATCTTTATTATGAATAGGTCGCGCGGCTTGATTTTCGATGTTCAATATTTCCATGCTTTCTTGTTTGGGCACTATTTTATTCACGGTTGAGTCATAGCTAACCTTTTCTCTTTTAATGGTTTTCTTAAACTGTTTTCAGGGTGAGAATACATGCTCGTTTTACTAAGCAAACTCATTGATTTCTACTACATAAGCGTTACATGAATTTTTTTACTAAAGTTTTTCTTTATTAATACAATGACTTCATGATAAATGAGTGATTACATGGTTCGTTTACCTTAGTCTAGATTCGGTACGCGTTCAAAGACGTTTTTCATAGTACGCGGGGTAACTTACCGGTTTTTGGTCAATATTTAGTACATAAATAATCGTAGTAAAAATAATGCAAGTTAAATAGTAAAATGTTAACCTAAAAAAATGTTGGTTGTTATAGTTACTAACTCAGAGCAAGTATATGAGGATGTGGGTGATCTAGTTATATATGAAAAGGTAGGGGATAGGGAAGTGGTTGATCATGTGGTTGATCGAGTTTATAATGAAGAGGTAGGGAAAGGGAAGATCATGCGGCTAATTAAACTGAGGTATAAAGTTTGTTTGAAGGAGGAGATAGTGATTCTAGCCATGTTCCCATTAGAAGACTAAGGAAGATAAAAATATTTAACCAAGACAAGAGTGCTTCTTGCAATGTTCTATTGAAAGTCCAAAGAAGAGGAGAAGACTGAACCAAGATGAAAGGGCTAGGAAGGCCACTGATGATGATGTTGAAGAATGAGATGGAAAAGGTGTATTGTTAAAGAGCCAACTGCTTGATTGGTTTTTTTTGTTTCACTTCAAAAAGGCATCTTTTGTTAGGGTTTGGTTTTTGTAGGTGATATGTGTTTAATCACATATCAATTTACTTTATTTAAATGAGCTTAAATGACCAATAATACATGAAAATACATTGTATATATGTGTGTTTTGTGAATTATGTTGTGCACGTATCAGATATATCAAAAAGGACAAAAACGAAGCTAAAATAGACAAATCCAAGCACGAGATTGGAGAGTTCAAGAAATCAAAGCCGAATGCGTATACATCTTTAAATGGACCAACCCGTACCCATTTAATGGGTCGGTCAGCCCATTAAGATTTAACTATTAAGTCGTAAGCCTACATAACAAGCCTGTAATAAAATCCAAAGTCCATTCATCCTTAATCCCCTTTCTGGCCCAAGAAAACAAGTCTAAGCCCAATCCCATCCCAAGTCCAAGTCAAGCCATAAAAGGAACAGGTCAAACTTACTGTGCACTCATCTCCCTCCCATTTCACCTCAACAACAAACATGGTAAAATCTATTCACCCACACACTCTCTTTGCTTCTAGAAAGCTTCTCCTGACACGTTTGCATCACCCAAAGCCATGCTGGCAATCCCTAACACTCTCATTGGTGGAAAGGGTGTGGAGGCAATCAAGGGCTATGATTGATTGACCTAAGACGGTTATGATTCAAGGGTTGAGATGAAATGGATTGAAGATGCTCCTTGGCCTAGAATCTTCCTTTTCATGCTATAAATATATGGCCATTCACAAAGAGATCATCATCTAGCTTATTTGTAGTTTTCTATAGCTTATTGAAGTAGCTTTTAGCTTATTTCCTGTTTTTTTAATGTACTTTAATTTTTAAGCTTTGTAATCTCTTTTGATATTAATAAAATTCTAAGTTTTGCCTTAAATTCTGTTTTACTCTTAAGTAATCATGGTTTAAAGTTGTTTAGATATAAGCAAATAAGTTCATTAAGCTCTCTCTATTACTAATAAACTAGTTTTCATTCAGTTTAGCTTTCTAAAAGCAAAATTAAATAAGTCATTCACTCAAATTATCTCAAACAGTCGAATAACCCACTTGGAAGATAAGCCAGAAATGGAAGGGCTTATGGGGCTTATTCAGAGCTTATTTTTTAAGCTAGCTTGTAGACCTAAGCTTGTAAAATCTGTTTAGATCCCTGTTTAGCTGGGATCAAGGTACATGATCTCTTTTATTCATTTTTAGCTTATATTCTCATTTAGCTTATTACTTTGCTTATTTTGTGCTTATTGTTGCATAATCTGTTCTTTTATAGCTTAATAAGATTAGTTCATAACTTATATTAGGTTAGTTTAGGTTTTCATAGAAACTGTCCTTTAAAATAGTCAGACTGACTTATTAGTTTAGCTTAATATTCAGAGCTTTTTCCCCTAAGTTTTTAGCTTATTTATCTTCATTAGCTTTAGTCCTTAATTTGTTTTCATGATTAGTAGCTTTTTGAAGTCCGTATTATCTTAAAATTAGCTTTTCAAGATTTAAAGGAGTGTTTGGGATAAGGTCCAAAAATGGGTCAAATTAGGTATAATCTATTTTTTGGGTTCTCAAACAAGATTTGATAAGCTCAAATATGATCTAAAAACTAGTTTTCATAAGCTAGATTTAAGTTTTGTTTAATTTTTAAAGTTGCTTTATCATGTGCTCAAATCTGCTAGTTTTAAGATGCCTAAACTGCTTATTGTTTAGATTCATACAAATGTGCATAAAATGCAATGTTTAAGTATTCAAATGAGTTTTAAATGCATCAATATTAATCTGTTTTTGCTTAGTAGTTCTTAGGAAAACCATTTGAATGAATTGGATCATAAACAGTCAAGTAAAATGATTTGTTCTTAAAAATCCAAAGTGTGCAGATAGTTTGAGGACAAAGCATAGCTTAATTTAGGGTGGTTTTTGTTTGAATAAGCTTATTATAGTCTAAGCTTAATCTGTTTTTAGCTTATATTGTGTCAAAAGTATTTTTGGAGTCCTAAAACTTAGGATGCAAGTAGTCATTTAGCTAAAAAACCAAATAAATAGGTCATGTTTTCAATCTGTTTTATGTAGTATTTTTAGCTTATTTAGTGTTCTATTAAGCTTAATTCCTGATTAGATTTGCTGAATGAGTCAAGATCTTTATCTGTTTTAAGTTTGTTGCCTTTTAATTTTGCTTATTGGGTCTTAGAATTAAGCTGAACTTAGTCATTTAATCATCAAAAAGCCAAAAATATTAGTGTAAGTCTGCCATTTCAACTTATCTTTTCTAGCTTATTCCTTAAACTAATTAGCTTAATTTTGGTTTTTAAATGTTATTTGAGTCTCATACTTAATCTGTTTTTAGTTCTTAGCTATTTACAAGTGCTTATTAGATCAAATTCTTAGCTTAAATTTTAGTAAAAGTCCTTTAAAAGTGTTGTAGTGTCTGCTGTCTTGAGTCTTTTTAAGTGCTTTTTAGCTTATTTTGGTTGCTTATTTCTTAGCATAAGTGCTTTTCAGGTTTAGGTGTTGATCTGTTTCAGCTTATTTGTGTTTCTAATTGCTTAATGAGGCCTTAATAGTCCAATCAGTTTAGCTTATTACTTCAAAAGCTTTAAGACCAAAACTGTTGCCTTTTAACTGCTTTTTCCTAGCTTATTTTTAAGTTTTGTCAAAAAGTCCTTTTATTAAAGTTGCTTATTTTCGTTTGTAGTTTAGCTTTTTCAAAAAGAAAAATAAAAAAAATGTTTTTACTAAAAAGGAAGTCACAGGACTCGAACCTGTGACCTCCCACACAACACACCAACACCTTTACCAACGTGCCCTGGGGTCTTTTTCATAAGACCCTTGCTCCATTAATTCTTTATACCAGTTTTAGTTTTGAGCTTATTTAGCTTTTTGAATTTTCACAGCTTATTGTAATAAGCTGTGAATTCCATTTTTCTTCCTAAACCTTTATTATTAGTTTAAGAACTTTTCTGATTTTTTTTATAATTTTCAGTTTTAGTTTAATATTTTTAATTGAGTTTTTAGTTTAAAAAGCTTTAAAATTAGTTTTAAAAATAATAAAATAAAAAAAAAATCTTTTTCTAAAAATTAATTTTATCATTTTAGCTTAGAAATTTGCAATTTGAGTTTTTAGAATTTAAATTTGTCATTTTTAGTTAATTAAGTTAGCTTATTTAGTTTTAATTAGTGTTTAATTACTTTTAAATGTCGTTAGGTTTTTAAATTGCTTTATTTTTTAGTTTAGCGTGCCTTTATTTGCTTTCCCCTTTGCGTTATTAGATTTAGAAACCAAATCTAAAATATTGAATATTCAAGCACGCGATCACGAACCAAAACAAGGTTTTCAATTCACACTTCGTCGGGATACGACATCCGGGAGATAAAATATTGTTTGTCCTGAAGCAATTTTTATCAAACGGGATACTCACTATACTATAACTAGTTTGGTATTTTAGGATATATAATATATATTTTATATAGACTATAATTATCGAATCAAGTTTTTTGGCGCCGTTTTGAGGTGTGTTACGAATATCGAGTTGAAGTTTGAAGATTAGTGTTTTAAAGACCCTTCCCCGTGAAGTTATTTTCTTTTACAAAACTTTAAAAAAATACAAAAATATTTTATTTTTCTTGATTTATTTTTAAGAAATTATTAAAATACCAACAATACTTTTCCTAAAGTATTGAAAGTACCAAAAAAATTAAAAAACCAAAAAAATAAATCGTTTTGTCAATTGTTTAAACGGCTCACCTTTAGATTAACAAACTATAAGAGAGGTATAAGGAGGTTCGATCCTACGAACTTCGACCCGAAAGGAAAAGGTTTTAAAACGCTTCGCGCTTACCCGCTCCTCCGCATCTTTGTGCATTTTCTAGAGAGCTACCGTGAACTTTTGACTATCGGTTTAAAAAAATATTTTTCTTTTAGATTTATTTTTCTCTCATTTAGTTTTTATTTAGTGCATGCGCACTCGCTCTTCATCGAATTTAATTGTTGAACCTTCCACGATTCCGAAGCGACGTAATCGTAGACGTTCCAAGCAAATAGTCAAACCCGAGATTCAAACTATTGTAGAGACTCCCATTGTCACTATGGCGGATACGCGTACTATGTCGGAATTACTCCAAGCACCCACCGAGGGTTACGGAGATGCAATTGTTATTCCCGTTATACTTTCTGAAAATTTTAAGTTGAAAGTCGGGTTACTTCAATTAGTAACTTCGAGCCAATTTCAAGGCTTTAAAAGGGACGACCCTCATGCTCATATTCGTTGGTTTAACAAGATCACTTCTACGCTTAAATACAAAAATGTTCCACACGATGCTATCAAATTGATGCTTTTCCCATTTTCTCTTAAGGGGACCACCCGGATTTGGCTTGAAAAAGAACCCCCTTGTTCTATCCTTATATGGGAAGATCTCGTTTCTAAGTTTGTGAATTATTTATTTCCTCCTTCGAAGACTACGAATCTAAAGAACGATTTCACGAATTTTCAACAAAAGTTTGAGGAAACGTTTAGTGAGGCATGGGATCGTTTCAAAGATCTTCTTCGTAAATGCCCACATCACGGTTTTTCAGAATTGCACCAAATCGATACGTTTTATAATGCGTTGACACAATCCGATCAAGATTCTCTAAATGCCGCCGCTGGTGGTAATCTTTTGAACCGTACACCTCGAGATGCTTTGAAGATTATTGAGAATAAGTCGAAAGTACGTCCTTCACGAAACAAACCGATTGTTTTAAAAGTGAGTACTACTACTTCTTCTTCATCTCCTTCTTCGGATGTTACCGCTCTTACCGAGATGGTTAAGGAATTAGTGCTTATGAATAAGGCTAATCAACAAGCTTCCGTGAAAGCCGTAGATGAGATTTGTGTGACTTGTGGTGGACCGCATCCATACTATGAGTGTCTTGCTACCAATAGCAACACTTTTAATGCTTATGCAGCCACAGGGACCTACAATCAAGGAGGTCCCAGATACCATCCTCAAGGAGACCCGAATTATCATGCTAGCAACTAAATGGGACCACCCGGTTTTCCTTCGAATGTGCAAAACAATCAAAACTACAATCGGTACAATCAAAATCAAGGAAATTATCAAGCTCCGAACAATCAAGGAAGAGGGCAAAAATTCAATCAAGGAAACAACAATTATCAAGCTCTGAATTTTCAAGCTCCGGTTGGACCTTCGAATGAGTTAACGAACTACATGAAAAGTAATGAAGCTACTTTGAGAGCCATTCAAACTCAAATGACTAATATGAATACGGAATTGCGAAATGAATTCAAAAGCGACGTCTCTTGTTAAAACAAGAACCTCAAATAGAAAATCAAAAGAACTAAATAATGAACATGTTAACTAATCTTACTATGCAAAAGCAAAATCCCTCGGGTTCGGGATCACTTCCTAGTAATACCGTAGCTAACCCGAGAGGTGACGTGAAAGCTATT
Organism: Tanacetum coccineum; assembly: GCA_026074375.1. Classification (NCBI taxonomy): domain Eukaryota; kingdom Viridiplantae; phylum Streptophyta; class Magnoliopsida; order Asterales; family Asteraceae; genus Tanacetum; species Tanacetum coccineum. The sequence continues at coordinate 14,064 of BQNB010123241.1, forward strand.
ACCACCCGAAGTGGTGTTGCTTATGATGGACCTACGATTCCACCTACTCCTTCTCCTCTCCCGAAGGAAGTGGAACGTGAAACCGAGGCGACAAAGGACAAGGTGCAAACTACAAGTTCAGAAAGTACCGCACACGTCCAACCTCCAGTTGTCCAAATTCCTATTCCGGAGCCTGAAGTTGCTCCGAAGCCTAATCCTAAACCGTCAATACCTTATCCTTCAAGGCTTAACGACCAAAAGCTCCGTGAAAAAGCTAATAATCAAATGTTGAAGTTTCTTCAAATCTTTCAAAGATTACACTTCGATATTAGCTTCGTGGATGCTCTTCTTCATATGCCGAAGTTTGCTTCAACGTTTAAGAGTTTACTTAGTAATAAGGAAAAGTTGTTCGAATTAGTAAATACTCCATTAAATGAAAATTGTTCGGCGGTGCTCCTAAAATAGTTGCCCAAAAAACTTGGAGACCCCGGCAAATTTCTCATCCCGTGTAATTTTCTGGAGTTAGATGAGTGCTTAGCCTTGGCAGATCTTGGTGCTAGCATCAATCTAATGCCTCTTTCTGTATGGAAGAAGCTTTCGCTCCCAGAACTTACTCCGACTCGCATGACACTTAAACTCACAGACCAATCAGTCGCTCATCTGAAAGGTGTTGCCGAAGATGTCTTTGTAAAAGTAGGAAAGTTTTATTTTCTGGCCGACTTTGTTGTAGTAGATTACGATGTCGATCCTTGGGTTCCCCTCATTTTCAGGAGGCCTTTCTTGAGGACGGCACGAGCTTTAATCGATGTACATGGTGAAGAATTAACTATTCGAGTCAATGATGAGGCTATTACGTTTAAAGTCGGGCACACTTCGAGATACTCCCGTAATTATTATGATGAAATGGTACATCAAGTCAATGTCATAAACGTTGCTTGTGAGGAGTATGCTCAAGAAGTGCTCGGATTTTCAGATAGTTCGACGAGTGGCAATCCTACTCCTTTGGATCCTATCATTGCTTCTTCTTTCCCCTCGTTCACTCCTTTTGAAGGAAGATATTTTATTTTAGAAGAGATCAAAGCTTGTCTTTCAAGTGATTCAATTCCACCAGGAATTGATGATGCCGACTTTGATCTGGAGGGAGACATTCGTCTTCTTGAGAAGTTATTAAACGATGATCCATCATCTCCTCTCCCTCCGAAAGAACTTAATTTTGAGGAACTTAAAACGATAAAATCTTCTATTGATGATCCTTCGGAGCTTGAGCTCATGGATTTACCGTCTCATCTTGAATATGCATTTTTAGAAGAAACCCATAAATTACCAGTCATAATTTCTAAAGAGTTAAAAGATGAATAAAAGGCCGTCCTTTTAAAGGTTCTCAAGTCACACAAACAGGCCATCGCATGGAAAATCTCCGACATTAAGGGCATAGACCCCTGTTTTTGTACTCACAAAATCTTATGGAAGACGACTTCAAACCGGCGGTTCAACATCAAAGAAGGGTGAATCCGAAAATTCATGAGGTTATCAAAAAGGAAGTTATCAAACTCTTTGATTCCGGATTGATTTACCCTATCTCCGATAGTCCGTGGGTGAGCCCCATTCATTGTGTGCCTAAAAAGGGTGGCATGACCGTAATTGAAAATGAAGATAATGAGTTTATCCCTACTAGGTTAGTTACGTGATGGCATGTTTGTATTGATTACCAGAAGCTTAATAATGCCACTCGTAAAGATCATTTCTCGTTGCCTTTTATGGACCAAATGTTATAACGTTTAGCAAGGAACGAATACTATTGCTTTTTAGATGGATTTTTAGGATATTTTCAAATTCCTATTGACCCGCAAGACCAAGAGAAGACCACCTTCACTTGCCCTTATGGGAGGTTTGCCTATCGACGTATGCCTTTCGGTTTATGTAATGCTCTGGGCACGTTCCAAAGGTGCATGATTCTCATTTTCCATGATATGATCGAGGAAACAATGGAGGTCTTTATGGATAATTTCTTAGTCTTCGGGGATTCTTTCTCATCATGCCTCTCCCATTTAAACAAAATGTTAAAAAGGTGCGAAGACACTAGCTTAGTTCTAAATTGGGAGAAGTGTCATTCCATGGTTAAAGAGGGCATTGTTCTAGGACATAAGATTTCAAAGTCCGGGATTAAGGTCGACAGAGCTAAAGTTGATGTTATAGCTAAACTTCCTTATCCGATTTTCGTAAAAGGTGTTTGAAGTTTTTTAGGTCACGCCGGGTTCTATCGTCGATTTATTCAAGATTTTTCTAAAATCCCCCGGCCGATGACCCATCTTCTAGAAAAAGAAACTCCATTTATTTTCTTGAAAGAATGTATTGAAGCGTTTAATATACTTAAGAAAAAGTTAACCGAAGCCTCGATTTTAGTTGCCCCCGATTGGGACCTACCGTTTGAAATTATGTGCGATGCTAGTGATTATGCAGTTGGTGCAGTCTTGGAGCAACGAAAGACCAAACATTTTCAGCCTATACACTATGCAAGTAAGACCATGACGGATGCTCAAGCACATTACACTACTACAAAAAAAGAGTTATTAGCCGTGGTGTATGCTTTCGAGAAATTTCAGCCTTACTTAGTCTTGTCAAAGACCATAGTGTATATGGACCACTCCGCTCTCAAGTATCTTCTTGCTAAGCAAGATGCTAAGCCGATATTGCTCCGGTGGATTCTCCTACTTCAATAATTTGATGTCATTATTCGTGATAAAAAAAGAGCGGATAATCTCGCGGCCGACCATTTATCTAGATTAGAAAATCCTCATCAAGGTGATCTCGAGAAAAAGGAAATTACCGAAACATTTCCTCTCGAGACCCTTGGAATGATATCTTTTCATGGTGATTCTAGTACCCCATGGTTTGCCGACATTGCAAATTACCATGCGGGGAATTTTATAGTAAAAGGGATGTCGTCCTAACAGAAGAAAAAAATCTTTAAGGATGTAAAGAATTATTTTTGGGACGACCCCTACTTGTTTAGGATTTGTGGGGATCAAATGATTAGACGTTGTATTTACGGACAAGAAGCCGTTGATATCATCACGGCTTGCCATAATGGACCCACCGGGGGACATCATGGTGCGAACTATACCGCTAAAAAGTATTTGATTCCGGTTTCTATTGGCCGACAATTTATCGCGATGCCCATGACATGGTGAAGTCATGTGACTCATGTCAACGTCAAGGAAAAATCTTGCAAAAAGACAAAATGCCTCAAAATGCAATTTAAGTATGCGAGATTTTTGACGTGTAGGGCATCGACTTTATGGGACCATTCCCGTCTTCTCGAGGGAACAAGTACATTCTCGTGGCCGTTGACTACTTGTCTAAATGGGTTGAAGCGAAAGCGCTCCCCAATAATGATGCCCGAGTTGTCGTAAAATTCTTGAAATCTCTTTGTGCCTGATTTGGAACTCCTCGTGCTATAATTAGTGATCGCGGTACTCACTTTTGCAATGACCAATTTGCAAAGGTCATGCTTAAGTATGGAGTTACCCACCGTCTTTCTACCGCATATCATCCACAAACAAGTGGATAAGTAGAGGTTTCAAATCGTGGTTTGAAACGTATCTTAGAAAGGACTATAGGCAAAAATCATGCTTCATGGTCCGATAAGTTAGATGATGCTTTATGGGCCTTCCGTACCGCATTCAAGACACCCATCGGGTGCACTCCTTATAAGCTTGTGTACGGAAAGGCTTTTTATCTTCTTATCGAACTTGAACACTAGGCCTATTGGGCCTTAAAGGATTGCAATTTTGACCTTAAGACCGCGGGTGAACACCGGAAAGTTCAAATGAATGTATTAAATGAACTCCGGGATCAAGCTTACGAGAATCTTTAATATACAAAGAGAAAACGAAGAAGATTCAAGACTCCAAGATTAAGAACCGCGTTTTTAACGTTGGTGATCTAGTTCTTCTCTTTAATTCTCGATTAAAGATTTTCTCGGGCAAGTCTCGATTAAAGATTTTCTCGGGCAAGCTCAAAACCCGTTGGACAGGACCGTTCACCGTTGCTCAAGTTTCCTTTATGGAACCATCGAGTTATCTCAAACCGACGGACCAAACTTTAAGGTGAACGGTCATAGACTTAAACACTATTTTGAAGGGGACATACCACCTATGGTTGTCCCGGATCTCCAAACTTTCCCCATGGACCACTAAATTCGAGGTCGTGTCAGGCTCGTGGCTCGGTTAACAAAAACAAGTGCTTCGTGGGTGGCAACCCATGCTTATCCCTAGTAGTAGTATATTAGTATAATATTTATGAATAAGTGTGACGTGAGGAGGCTCGCCCCTTCCTTTCTCGTGTTTCGTGTTTTGTGTTTTATGTCTAGGATTGCCCCGGATTATGAAGACTCCCGTGCTCGTGGTTTTATCCATCGTCCACTCGAGCTTCAATCCTTAGCATGCTTATTTATAGGAATCTGATATCCTTGATCTTATTGATTAACGTTTATCTATTAGCATAATTAATAAACGGCTTTAGATTTGCGTAGAGACCCCTTAATATTTGGATTATGCCTTGAAATTAGTATGGGGGTGACAGTCTCACATTGAGGACAATGTGTAGTTCTAGTATGGGGGGATCTTTCGATTTGATCTTACTTGCATTTGCCTTGTCTTCACGTAACCCCGTTTTACCACCAAAAATATGTGATTTTAGGCCAAAATTAAAAAAATTTCAAAAATAGAATAAGTGTTTTGACACGTAGTTTTGTCTTTTTGAGAATAAATTTTGACTTGATCGAGCATGTTGCGCTCTAGCTTGCCCCTTAACTTATATAAATTTAAGCTTTTGCTAGTCTTTTATACAAGAAGCTTTAAAACGCGAATTCTAGCTTGAAAAAGCCAAGAGTTTGCAAGTTTCCATAATAGACTTTAAATATGCAAAGCTTGTTTTTATTAGACTAAGCATTCACGGATCTTTTTAGTAAAGATTTTAAATTTGCGAAGAACAAGAAATGATAGAGTTAAGTATAAGTTAGATGCTAAACGTGGAGTAGTTGGATCTCTTTAGAGCTCATAGAGGTTAATTGTGGCTTTTTGCTCCCACCAGCTTAATAAACGTTATATAATTGTTGAATAAATAAAGTTGCTTTGGTTTTTGCGATTCTTAGTTTAAATCACTTCGTAGAGATTCCTTCTAGTGAAAGTAAGGTACACATCGAGAGTTTTGTCAATGTTGTAGAGAAATAGGCTACCGATTCCTGACGGCTCGCTACCATTGTCTAGGTAGTTAAAAGACCACAAGACTTGAAATTTAGCTATAATAATAATAATTATGTAATAAACCGAAGCCGAAATAAGACTTCTAGATCATGGTCGGCTCGTATACCGATGTGACAGTCGTTTAAAGGGTGGAGGTAATAATAATAATAAAAACTGTGGGCTGATAAAGGTTTACTGTCTCTGGTCGATTCGCTGCCGATGTGGCAGTCTTCAAAAGAAGGCCCATAGTAAGAATAATAAATCCGAGACTGGTAAAAGTTTGCTGCATCTAGTCGGTTTGCTGCCGATGTTGCAGCCTTCAAAAAGGTCGAGGAAATTACCGAGGTCGAAATAAGACTACTGGCTCTTGTCGGTTAGGACGCCCGATGTATCAGTTGTTTAAAGGATCGAGGATTAATAATGTTGCTATAATAAAATTAATAAGAATAAAGCCAAATTTCGACTCTGGCGTTATCTAAATAAAGCCTTCGTCTCTGGACTCGTAGTTGAGTTGTTTCAGATGAAATAAAAAGGATAACCCCTAAATCATGCGAAATTAGAACCTTAATATGGACCTTATCCTCACCATATCGTCTCTTTAGGAAAGGATTTCAAACTAATTGTGGTCTAAACCGGGTTTACTTTATATGAATAAAGGACTTAATTTATTTGTCACTAATAATAAGAATAAAACCTTTAGAGGATTTAGGAATAAGGGAGCAGAAAGTAGCTAAGCGTACAAAATTAGATTTTATGAGTAGTGTTAGTGATTCGCGGTTAAGCATACACTTATATAGCAACCCTAATACAGATTCTAACCGAATGCCCTTGACCAAGGCAAAAGGT
>BQNB010123242.1:2379-20134 GCA_026074375.1 Tanacetum coccineum
AGATGAAGAAGAAGAAGGCGTCTTCAAGATCCTTGAGTGGTCTCGGGTAGGTGTATTTTTTGTTATAAACGAAACAAAGAACAAATTATAACAGATTTGTTATAAAATTTGTCTTTAATTTCGTATATTGAAAAGGGGTTTTAAGCCCTCACAGATCGATGATGATGATTTACTTTCGTGTTTGGTCTTGTTATATCACGGCAGTTATGTCACAACATGAAAGAAGTAAATCTGAGATCTTCTATCATGTAATTTTTGTTTGATTCGAGTCTTGACGTTGGAGTAGGGAGATGGATTTGATAATCTGTGACGATGATGTTTAGGTAGATCGAGTCGGATTTGATTGAAGTTGTGTGATTGTGACGAAGTTATTGTTGGTTGTGACGATGTTGTGATGATGATGTTGTTTCTGCTTCTTCTTTTCATTTCTGTTTTGGTTTTGACTCTTTGAGTTTTGACCGGGTCAACTCGGTAAATACCGAGTTGACTCGGTTTGGGTCTTGGTTTAACAAAACGTAATAATTACAAAACACAACAGTAACCTTTACAAAAAAAGAAGAAAACTTAGAGAGAGAAAGTAGAGAGAGAAACAAAGATGGAATGTTAGATTAGAGAGTTGGTGGATTACAAGTGAAATGAAAATGTAACCAACACCCTTCACCAAGTGTGGTGAAGGGATATTTATACCCATGCCTTGCTAGCTTGGCACTTGGGCTTTCTAAACGGGCCGGGCTTGGTTTAACTTAGGCTTTGAGCCCGAAACACGGACAATATTAGATTACAATCCAAGCCCGTTGAACCCGACTAGCCTATTACAATACAAGACCTAGTTTGACTTTCTAAGACCGATAACATTCTTGTTTGACTTAATATAATTAAGGCTAACAGTCTAATTGGTTTATTATTTTACCTAAGAAAGCAAGAAAGAAAGCATTTTGAGTTTTTGTAGAATTATTACAGGATGTTTGGGTGGTAAGCCTTGCTATCAAAAAAGGAAATGTTATAGTGACAGACAACTAGAATGGATAATCGCATTCAATGATCTTATGTGTAATGTCTTGTTACAACCTTATAAGGGGTCTAAATTTGTTAGGTCCAGTTTTGAAGATGAACCTAACCTATGTGAACTGAGTGGAATGGACTCGTAAGGAGAATTAACCTATTCTCAGTTTATAGTGATTAAGGATTCCTTTTAATTATGAGATACACTTTATCTAACAGGTGGTCTCCTATTAGCTCGTACTCCTAACCAAGAATTTAATGCTAAGGGCTCGCCTCATGGGTAAAGGTCGAACAACTACAAGTGTTGGTCATCCTATAATTAATTGTGTGTACAAGGGTTAAGTGGGTCACTAAAACCTCGTACACACTCAACCTCATATCAAACCTAGCAGGGAGTTCAAAGATTTAAAAATATACTACATAAATTAATAAAGGTGCAATCAAGACAATAAAATCATAAATTAATAATCAAGAAGATAATTAATTAATTAAATACGAATAAACAAATAATAAAACATGGTAAATAATCATAACATCAACAAATTATATTGCAAGATCAAAATAAATACTAAATAAAATTGACCATAATAAATTGAAGTACGAATACAAATCATGCTAATTAAGTGCTCTTGATCCCCTAGTCGAATTTCATGGCAAACCCCGAAGGGTTTGCCCTATATCACTACTGCTCGTACTCCTTTTTCCCTTCTCTAGTTTGCGGCAAAACCACCCGAATGAAACATAATGCATGAATACATTCATTCATGTCATATTTATACTATAATTTAAGTTTTCTCCATGTATGAAAATGGCCCCTCAAGTTCATAGTAAAAAGTGTAACTTCATAATATTTTGTACAATTTTTGGCCCCTGTGATGAGTCATATGTTACGGCGTAACGTCATCGACCACGTTACGCCGTAAACACTTCTGACGAGGCATTCCATCTTCAAGTATTAAAATTGGTTATGGCGTAATCTTATCAACACGTTGCACCGTAACCCTTAGTCAGCATAAATATCATTTCTATAATAATATTTTATGGCGTAACTTGTACGGGACGTTACGCCGTAATGCCCCGTCAGCACCAAATCTTTATTAATAAATGATTACGGCATAACTCCTGCGGGACGTTATGCCATACAGTCTTCTAAGCATTATTTCCCTTGTAATAATATTACGGCGGAATCCATAATTACGTCGTAATTCTTCCATAATGCGGATTTTGATATAAAAAGCCGTTTTTCGGCATCTTTTCCGTTCCAACGCCTCTAATTACACGAATTCGCCAAATAAATGAATTAAGTACCGAATTCATATAAAAATGATATAAATGAGGCAATAAACACGGGAATTTGATATATAAAAGTATTAATTATTTGATGTTATCAGATTTAATCAGCGGAGTTAGGAATGCTTACGAACAAAACAAATTGATGTATAAGAATTGCTTAAACGTCATTGTTTCTACATAGTCGTGTGTATTTATACATCTTGGCTATCATCCTTTATAGGCTGCAAAGATCCAATCAGTAAAAGCAAGATCCTATTGTTCTTTGGGATTGAAAAGGATAATGAATGGATTGAATATGAAGAACCAGTCGACTTAGTCAACCTATATGATGAATCAATTTATGAATTAATAATTGAGGAAATGCCTAAGTGTTCATTGAATTATGATTTTAGAATTCAGAAGGGCGACCCTAATAATTTAAAATTCCCTTGCATAATAGGACATAAGTTTATACCCAATGCTTATATCGACATAGATCTACCTATGAACATCATGTCCTTGGCTTATTATTATGATATTAGGAGAAATGGCTTCAAATATAGGGGAGAAAATTTCGTAGGCATGGGAAAGGATATGCAAGTATTTATAGGCAACATGAGTCATATTATGGATTTCAGCATTCTCAAAAGTACTGAGGCTAATATCGATCCTAGTTTATCCCAAGTAGTATTTGGACGACCCTTCGTGGAAATCGCCTACCTAGCAATAAATAGGAAACATAGGTGGATGACATTCACGGATGGGAGTAGAGAGGTCACTTTTAAAACATTGTACAAGGATCCGGAGAGAAGCGAATTGACTAGTGAGGGTCATGATTTATTGTCATCTAGGATAATTCTTAGTGAAGACGACTAGATAGGGGATGTGAGTGACCATCCGATTTAGAGAGCGGTTCTATAAAGATGTCGATAAGCTAGGTCCCGAATACTAAACCAGACCCGAAGAAAGTAGTAGTGGAAGTGATGTGAACAACCAAGGAGGAGTCACGTAAGGAATAGGACTCCGAGTGTAGCTAAAAGACTCTCTAATAAACAAAAGCGCTTATTGGGAGGCAACGTAATCATTTAAATTTCTTGCATTTTAGGCGTGTAATGTGTGTTTTAGTTCTTTATTGTTTGTTTTAATTGTTTGAAAATAATTTTGTAATCATGCTTTGTTTTGATTTTAACTTCGTCTTAATCTCGATCAAAGGTATTTTGCAAAATTAGTGTAGGAGAAAATATCCGGTTTATAAAAACCATTTCAAACAAGTCAAATAAATAATTTAGATTAATTCGCGTCTTGTGTGTTTGTTTGAGTGATATGATTGTGTTAATAAATTTTATGGTTTTTGTAGGAAATACTAATGGGACTTGCGTACAGAAATTTTTCAAGAAAAGAAAAAAAATTTCTTTACAACCCGTAGAGACGGCGTCAGGATTTTCCTGACGACGTCACCACCCCACTACAGTAAAAATTCATATTTTTTAATTTTTGAGAATTTTGTATATTTTCCGGAATTTGTAATTTGCTTAAAACCTGCATAAAACCACGATTACATTAACACATTCATCCCATCCTTTATTTCTTCTTGTAGAGTTTAAAACCCTAAATCATATAATTGTATATATTTCATTCCCCTGATTTTACGCTAGGTATAGTTGTTTCTTTTCTTTGATTTGCAGGTTATATTTGATGAGAAAAAGCCTGGAGTTCATAGAAGTTTCATGTAGACGATTATTAGATGACGATTTAGCCGAGATCATTCATTTCTTCTCCATCATTGAGCAAAACCTAGGGAGTACTAGTTTCTTTCGCTTTCTTTTCTTTTCCCTTTATTCATTTATGGGTACTTTATAGAACATTAGGGACAATGTTCATAATAAGTATAGGGGGAAATAAAAGCTTTAGGAACTATTCTTTCATTTGTCTTTGCTTTGTCCCTAAAATGATGAGTAATATATCGAAACATAGCGTAGAAGGTAATTTTGAACCAAATTTAAAAATTTTATGGCACATACGAGTGAAACTAGGTACTAGTAGCATCTCATTGGATAGGGAATTATATGAATAGCACAAAAACCCTACCACTCAAAAAAATTCCACCCCCAAATTATGAGGTTCGCCCCTAGATCTTTAGGAATTCGGGTATCCATCTTTGATACCCAAGATAGTTTATCCATTTAGCTTTCTCTAGTTAAGGATCGAGTAATCATATGTATCTATTCCATCGTTATAGATGTGTATATGTGGTTTTGTCATCTTTTCTGGAGCATTGGTATCGGTTTTAAATTATATGAGAGTGTACTGGTAGTGTATTAAATTCTAGAACTTGCTTTAGTGATGCATCCCAAGACCGTATAATAAGTATTAGGATTTGCTAAATGATAAGAGGCACTAGGATTAACCCATGTTTTAAATCCTGTAATTGTTATTATGGTCACCTCGACTATATAACTATCCCACACCCTTGTCATGCACTCATTTTTTAGTGCATGATTATCCTAGTGAAACCCTACAAGCCTTTCCTTTTCACGGTTCTTGCAATTTTTCGGTAGACTCCGGATTGTTAATGAAGAGCATTATTTACCCTTAAACCAATTGTTACACCCAAAATCGCCTTAGCCTACCTTGTATGCACTCGTTTTTTTGTTCATTATTGTTTAACCTAAGTTAATTATTTGAGTACACAGTTGTTAAGTCTTTATCCTTGTAAATACAGTTTTGGGACGATTGGGATTCATGGTAGTATTTATTTTTCAGAAGAATGGGGAAGACAAGTTAAGTCAATACCCCTATATGTTTGTTGGATAATCTGCATGTTATTTTGATCCACCTCAATTCGGTTCATTAGAATAGTTCATGTATCGAGTATGTAAAAGCTCAAGTGTAGAGGTGTATCTATAAACCCCAAGTGATGTTATGAAAAAAAGAGAGAGAAAAGAAAAAGAAAGAGTTTGATGTAAAGTTGTGTAGAGTTTGTATCTTTGTCTAAGTGGTCGAGTATTTGGCTCAGCAACCAAATAAGCGTGTATTCTTATAAATAATTAGCTCACCACTTTATCCCAAAATTTACCTAATAAATCACTCCCTAAATATTTCCCATCTGTTTCTATTTCCATGTTAATCATATTACACCTACACCCCATAACTCTTTAAAGACCTCTTTGATAGTAAGTTTTAGTACTTACGCCTAGCGGTGAATGTTTGATCCTTTATCAAGCCTACCATAATTTGTATGATATGACAAGTAATCAATGTTACATTTCTGTTTCTCATATTGTTTTAATTCATTATACACTCGAGAGAAAGAGAGAATCTAAAAACTTATTGTGAGGTGCTAGTGTATGTTTTTCGTGCTTCTAGTTACAAGGTCTAATTGGTTGTGCCATGAATAACACTAAAGAGTAAGTTAATTACCCACGATATTGCTATTCTCTAGGTAGAAAAGCTCATTTACTTGGGGACAAGCAAATCCCAAGTGTAGGGGTATTTGATGAGGTGTAATTTTATACACTTTTTCAAGGTCATTTAACCCCTATAATCATGCAAAAATGCTTAAAATATGTGCTTAATCATTTCTTTTTGCATTTTTAGCACTTGGAAGATATTTGGAGGAAATACACGTGACTTGGGCTCTATTTTAGAAGAAACGGGACAAGAGTACGACTTTACACAAAAAGAAAGCTTGAAGAATAAATCATAGATGGTGGAGACGGCGTCAAGAAAGCTTGTGATGCCGCCTGGATCTGCTAGCGACCATGTCAGGAAAATTGTGACGGTGTCTAGACTTTAGTCGTCATAAAGAAACCCTAGAAGATTCGACGGCGCGATGACGTCAGGATTTCTTGCGATGCCATCGTGATTGTTTTATATAGCATATTAGGAGTGAAGTTTGGTAGAAAACGATTTGTAGCTAACTTTGGGAGTATTTTATGGTTTCCCAACCCTTTTGTACCTTCCCTAATCGCTTGTTTTAATATAGTGAAGTTCTTTTATCCTTTAATATTTCAATATGTCTTATTGTTTGATTGGTTATTGTTCTTTGCTTATCTTTAACATGCTAGGCTAGATCTCATTGATGTTTGCTTATGATTGCATGGGAATTGGTATGTAGATCTTAATAATATTGCTTCTTGATTGATATATGTGCATGTTTAGACTCTAGAACCCTAGTTACTTAAGTGTATCGTAGACCTAGAGCAGCATGATTGTGTAGAAAGGATTCCATCGGTAATAGTCTTCATACTATCTTACCCATCTATGGATGATCCCTATTAAGTATTTTAAAGCGCGCCTATCTACCTAGGGGCCTTGTAATGGTCTTCATACTACCTTACTTGTGTGTCTCCCTAGCGAGGTATCACGTAGACGGCATTTTCATGTAATTCGTCATGCTTCTCAGAAATACTTACACATACATCTCAAGTGTGACAATGAAATAGAGTTAGTAGAAGCATACTAAGGATCATGCATGATTAAGTAAACACTTCTCTTTTATCATATGAATTTTCCACATTAGATTTAGTTTAATTATTAGATAATTAGTTTAAAACAATACCTGATGTTTTATTTTCTTTCATTAAAATATAAAAATACAAAAGTATTCTTCTTTGAATCCCGTAGACCTTAGTTACATCTAGTTCAGACCTTCACACGCTATTCCCCTAGAGAATGATAACAACCCCCAAGTCTTGCCTATACTACACTACAACGGTTAGGTACACTGCCTAGAGAGTTGTAAAACTTAGTGGAGTTTCACAACCTCATCAAAGCATCATTTGGTTGGTCATTGGGTATTACTATTGTAGCCATAAAACCATTTAAAAAAGTAATCAAAGTATTTGAGAAATCATTTTTATACACTTTGAGAGTTTTGTATTTCACTAAAAAGCTCCCCCTACACATGTGCATCATATTATGAAAGATTTTTGCACATGAGAGGTCAAGAACACACTTATATTCAAAGGATCTTATCTGAATTAAGCAAAATTGATCACATTTTAGTCACTATTCTCCCCCTTAAAAATTGCATATATGTTTGTAGTTATTGATTTAACAAGTGAATTAAAATTCATATTAATGTACGCTAACTTGCTTCTAGAATGAAAGCACATGGAGAAAATAATGTTGCATTAAAAATGAAATTATATTTTTCTTTTTCAAATATTTATACTCCCCCTCAAAAATATATTAGAGTGAAAACATGAAGAAGAGAGTTTGTTGAACACACAATTTTGAAAGATTTTTATTATATCTTTTAAAAATATCTTGAAAAACTATGCTCAACAAGAAAAGATGTTTAATATATCAGATGAAATATATTTTCTTTGATACTTCTCTTGAGCATTCAAAACTTGGAATGTTTGTATGACTTTGCTCAGGATCTAGAAGATATGAAATTCCCGTTGTTGAGGATTAATGCACATAACTGTACACGTTCCTTTCTTTGAAGACCAAGTCCTAAGCTGACATTTACTTAGAAGTCGTAGAGAAACTTAGAGAAGATATGTTTTAAAAACATTTAGAAAAATTCTCTCTCAAACTTTATTTACATTCCCGTGTCATTGTTGAACGACATCTCTAGGGAGTAAATATTATCAATTTTACGAGAGACATGTCGGAGAAGATTATTTTTGGTATTTTTGAAAATTTTATTTTGTATTTTGTTTTTCTAATAAATATATACAGGGTGTTACTATGATTTTAAAAGACATCAAAGCTCCTTGTGAGATAAACTACGCATACCAAGGCGACGAACCAAATAAGTAAACATATCCAATGAACGGACTTTGGTGAAAATGTCAGCCAATCGATAGTCGGTCTTAACAAAACTTAGCTTAATCGTACCCTTTTCCACATGCTCTTTGATGAAATGGTAGCGGACAACGATGGGTTTGGTTCTTGAGTTTTGGACCGGGTTGCATGATATGGCTATGGCTGACTTTGAATCACAATAGATAGCATTTTTGTCAAAGTAAAAGCCATAATCCGTTAATTTTGTTCTCATCCAAAGGAATTGAGCACAACAAGCAGATAGAGACACATATTATGCCTCTATGGTTGACAGTGCTATACAGTTTTGTTTTTTCGAGGACTAGCTCACCATCTTTTTACCTAAGAATTGAGTTCCTCCAAAAGTACTCTTGAAGGTGTCTTGATATCCTGCATGATCTGAATCTGAGAAGCCAGTCAGTTCAAAACCAGAATCCCTCGTATACCATAGACCCATATTGACGGTTCCTCAGAGATAACAAAAGATCCTTTTTTCCTCTTTGAGGTGCTTCTCGGTTGGCTGAGCCTGGTACTGAGCTCATTAACAAGTAACATGTACTATGAATGGTCTGCTTGACGTAAGATACATTAGGGAGTCCCATTCGTATCAAGATCAAGCTTGTTTCTAGTCTCCATTGGAGTATCAATAGGATTACAATTTTCCATTTAATGTTTTTTCCAAATTTCAAGCACATAATTGTACTGGTTTATGAAGATGCCACAGGGGGATTACTTAACTTTTAAACCTAGGAAAAACATCATTTCTCTTACCATCGACATTTCAAAGCGGCTTTTTATAAGGTCAACAAATAATTGAGAATACATAGAGGTTGTTGAACCAAATATTATATCATCTATGTAGACCTGTATTACTAACATGTCGTTGTCGTAGCGTCTTGTAAATAGTGTTGGATCAATTGTTCCTTTGGTGAAGTGATTTTGTAGGAGAAACTTTGACAATTTGTCGTACCATGCCATCGGTGCCTGCTTTAACATATAAAGTGCCTTCTTTAGCTTGTAGACATGACTTGGTTGATCAACATCGATGAAACCTTTAGTTTGATATACGTACACTTATTCCATTAAACACGCGTGCAAGAAAGCAGTTTTCACGTCCATTTGATAAACCATAAATGATTTGTAAGTAGCGTATGCTAGAAGATCCTAATAGCTTCCATCCTAGCAACCAGAACGAATGATTCTTCAAAATAAATTCCTTCCTCTTGGTGGTACCCTCTCACAACCGGACGAGCTTTGTTTCTGATGACTGTGTTCTCTTCATCGAGCTTGTTTTTTAATAACCATTTGAGAGTAAGGGGTTATTATTGTCTGATTAAGGAACTAATTTACATACATCGAGCCATTTAAACTGGAGAAGCTCATGTTTCATTGATTTAATCCATCCAGCGTTGATCATGGCTTCTTTGACATTGCTTGGTTCTATGGTGCTCACGGACAATGCATAAAAGCACACTTATGCATCTGTTCGTAGTTGATTTCTTGTCAAGACTGGTTTTGAGGGTTCTCCTATCACTTGTTCTAGAGGATGATCCTAGTCTAGTGGAATTCTTCATTGTACGATTGATAGAATGTGATGAGGTGTCATTTTATACACTTTTTTGGGGTCATTTAACCCCCTAAATCATGCAAATATGCCCAAAATACATGCTTAATCGTTTCTTTTTGTGTTTTTTGCACTTCGATGGAATTTGGTTGGAATACATGGGACTTGGACTCAATTTTGGAAGAAACGGATAAGATTTCAACTCTACAAAAAAATTGATATCAAAAGGGCATACAATGCGTGGAGACGGCATCTGAACTAGCCGACTTAAAGAAGCCCATATAAGATTCGACGGGGAGACGGCGTCGCAATTAACAAGCGACACCGTCGCAATGATTTTCCTATATATACAAACCTTAGTTTTTGGTTTTAAAGTGTGGAATTTGTGAGGAATATTTAGGGAACGCTTTTTATCAGTCTTTAGGTCGATTTTAGGGTTCTCAAACCCTATTGTATACACCATTACTCCATGTTTAAATAAATTGAAGTTCTTTTATCCCTTTAATCTTTTGATATGTCTATGTATTGTTTGATTAATTGCTCTTCGCTTTCAATTAACATGTTAGGCTAAATTTATTAGTGTTTGTTGGGAATAAATCTTCATAAGAGTTAATACTGCCAAGGTATAACTAATAGTACTAATGGAGTTAGTACTACCAGTACATACTTAGTACTGCCAGAGTTAGTTAATACTGCTAGAAGAAAGATTAATACTGCTGATGGTCAAAGCTGCTGACTTGGAGATAAGGATGCCTGGAGATAAATAAGCAATGTATATCTTTTATATTTTAGGAAGATTTGTATGTGATTATGATTGATAGTTATCTTGTAAAGGACTCCTTGTGGTGTATAAAAGGAGATCCTAGGTTAAGGTTTAAGATACGCATACATAGAGAATACATCTTAGAGAAAGATTGTAATAGCTTCAAGGTTTGTAACCCTAGTACTAATCAAGAGTACTCGTATTATCAATAATATTGAAGCAGTTTGTGATATATTCATTGTTGGTACTGTTCCATTGCTAAATACTTCTAGAGTATCAAAGTGTAGATTCCGCATACACTTTGATATACAAACAAAGTCTCAACTATTGTTATTTTGGATTCATCCAAGGTAACAAACACTTTACTACGTAAAGAATCGATCAAGGCGTGGGATCAACAAGTGGTATCAGAGCCTGTGCTTTGAGAAAATTTGTGTTAGCCTTAATTATATTAAGTCAAACATGAATGTTATCGGTCTTACAAAGTCAAACTAGGTCTTGTATTGTAATAGGCTAGTCGGGTTCAACGGGCTTGGTTTGTAATCTAATATTGTCCGTGTTTCGGGCTCAAAGCCCAAGATATGCCAAGCCCGGCCCATGTAGAAAGCCCATACGCCTACTAGTTAGCATTGGGTATAAAAGGACCCTCTCCACACATGGAGAGGGTGTTGGTTACCATTTGCATAGTTTGTGTGTGTGTGTAATCTTCCTCCTCTATAGTTTCTCTCTAATAAATCTTCCAACTTTTCTTTCTATCTTTCTAGTTTTTTGCTTATTGGTATAGCTTATTGTTGTGAAATGGATTAAGCTTTTGGGATAACAATATGTCTTTTGACTTCCAGGCGGAGTCTGTTGAGGCAATGTTCATATAAAAATTCTGAGGCAGATCCTCCATCTACGTACATGCGGTGGCCTCCTACCTTTGCTTTAACTACCAACGGACTCTCTTGTCTGTCATCACTTGTTAGCGGCGGGAATGAGATTTCTTAGTTCGTGGAGAAGCTTTGAGTGAGTTTTTGTCTTGTTACTCGTTGCCATGGTTGGACCATAAATATTGTCGTATCCTTTTCCTTGTCGAGGGGTTTCCCCTTTCTTGGTAGCCTTTGTGTGTTCTCCTTTGTTACTTCCCTGCTTCAGCTCTTTGATTAGGTGTGACAGTTGCCCTAATTTGACTGCTTCTTCTATTTGCTTTTTCAAATGGAGACATCCATCCGTGTTGTGGCCTTTGTCTCTATGGAATTCGTAGAACTTGTTTTTGTTCCGGTTTTCTTCAGGACCAGACATCGGCGGTGGTGCTTTGAATTTTATCGTATCCATTGCTAGGAATTCTTTTGGGGTCTTAATTAGTAGAGTGAACCTGTCATGCCTCCTGCTCGATTTCTGTCTGTTCTTGAAATTCGACTCCTTGTCAAAGCTTGGTTTGTGGGATGCTTCATGATGTCTCCACGTTAACGGAGCCTTCTTTCTAGATTGGTTGGCTATTGCCACTTCTCCTCTGAGGAACGTTGTGGTCACGTTCATCATTTCATCCACTAACTTTGGGATGTTATCATTCAGGCGTTTGATTAGATCATGATTGGTAATGCCGTGCATTAATCCAGATACACTCATACACCCCAAAGCTCTATTGATGTGCATGCTCTCGGCTTTGAAGCGTTCCATAAATGCTTCTATTGACTCTCCTTCCTTTTGCTTGATGTGGTGGATTTCTACGGGATCCTTGATGTAATTCTTTTGTTGTAAGAAATTTCTAAGGAACGCTTTTCGTATTACCACAAAGATGTCTATGGACTCTGGTGGAAGTGTGTCGAACTAAACTCTTGCTGACCCTATTAGTGTGGAGTTGAACATGTGGCACCATATGGGCATGGCCCATCATTCTATCTTGGCCGTTGTCTGAAAAATCTTAAGGTGATATTCCAGGTCGCCTGTCCCATCATACGTCTTGACGTTAGTCGGCATCCGAGTTCTTTTAGGAACTTCGAAGTTACGGATCAGTTTCCTTACACAGCCAAGGTTGAGACAAGTCCTCTTCATCAGTAGGTTTTTGTTTTTTTGATTTGGACTTCCAATGTCCGCCTCGGTCATGCTCGCTTTCGGAGAGGTATGTTTCTTCAGGTTGGGTGGGTCATCTGTGGTTTTCTCGGTCAGTCGCGTCCCACTCTCTTTTGATCTCTCTCTGTCTTTTGCTAAAGCATGTGACATAACTCCGGACAAGGTTTCTGGCGTCCTTTCTTCTAGGGTTTGAGTCTTCGGCGGCCCTTCCTGTGCTGGCACATCTTCTGTCATTTGCATGCTTGTGTCATGACGAAGCTTCAGGTCCTAGACGTGAGTATACATAATTTCTCCTCTCCCCTAGTCGTGTGAACATGTTTTTGTCTCTGTCGCCTAGCCTAGTGAACACCGTGGTGCTGACCGGGCTTCTTTGGCGGTTAGACCTTGATTCTTCAAGCCTTAGGTCAAACATGTTTGTACACCTTTGAGTTTTTCCTGGTGGACCTTCTCTGCCATGATAGGCAAGAGTCGGTTGTAATGCTTTTCACAAATTTCACGGAGTCTATCTTCTTGTAAGAATCCAGGGGGCATTAGTTGCTTGTTTACTCCATTTGCCTGCCGTGTTTCGAACGATGGAATTGGATGGCCTTTGGGAACGTTCTGCTAATTTGCTCATTTTGGTGCTGAGTTTTTGGGGACGTAGTTGTGTTTGTGTCCCACGGATGGCGCCAACCTGTTAGTACAAAAATAGTGGGGTAAGGATTATGATGGATTAACTCACTTGTGATGGGGATTACAAGCTCGTTCTTGATGGAATGATTTGTACTAAGTGAAAGTATATGGTGATTTCCTGCTAAGAATAAAGTATACCGTTAGTCTTACCGAGGGAGGAGGATCCCGCGATTGGACTCTGACATGAGTGTAAGTGTATGTTTATAAGTAGCATGTGTGTACTTAGGTTGAGAAAATCATACTGTTAGGAGTGTTTGGGTAAGTCCTTATATAGGCTAGTGCCGATGTCGACTGCATGGGTCACGAGGTAGGATTCACCCTATTATCCAGTAGGTAATAGGGTTGTTGTCGTGAGGTCAACGTCGTTGACTACATCACGCTTTGTAGTGTAGTGACAGAGTTTAACATACTTATTGTCTGGTATCCCTATTTAGGGCGTTGACGTTCTTCCTTTGGTTCCTCATGTTGTGTTCTTTACTCTGTTTGGTTAGGTCACGGGTGTCCACTTGTCGTGAAGTGGTACGTGACCGTAGGTAGGCTATGATTCCTACTAATGTGGTCCATCGTTAGCTGCGAGATGTGGCCCGCGTGCAGTCTATGTAGATATGGGCTTGGATTGACCTTAGGCCGTTCCTGGGCCCTTCGGATTGTTGGGCCTGAGCTCTTTGTTGGTTGTTTGGTCTGGACCTAGGGTCCGGGTAACTACTATACGTCATCAACACATGTCGATTCATAAACCAGGTCCTGACGACAGTATGCGATGTTCACACAACGCCTTCAATGACAACATGTGAAAACAACATTAACAAAAAAATAATAACTATTGAAATCAACACAATTTTTTTAATCATGGGTGGTTATTGTTAGGTCAAAAGGTTAATTAGTAAATTGAATTGGTTCATAATCGGTTGTCATTCTGTAATGTAAGTAGGCATACATAACTCACTTACTAGTTGTGGCTACGAAGTTGTCACATCCCAACTCAGTCGGAAACACAAGGCGTGACAGAGAATTGATTATCACAACACAAGATACAAGATAGAGAAAAACTAAAATGCATTCATAAAAGTGTCGTGACATTCTACGACCTCAAGTAAGAACTTGATTGAAGATAAGTCAAAGAATACATCACATAGTCTCAAAGATTACAACCAAATTTCTCACGCATGGGATGATACTAGTCTTAAGATAAAAATCCCAAAATGCTTAAGTTCAAATTAGAGTGTCAACACAAGGTCTCTCAAAACATAATCCATACAGGATTCTCTTAAGGTCTGCTAAAGCTCGCACCTGGCTTCACTGATCATTAACAATACCTAAAAATGATACTCGAAAAGGTCAATAAGGTTTGACAGTAAACCCAGTTGATGTGCCATAGTTTTAAGTAGTGGACAATTGTGAAATTTGACAGAGAATACATGCAATAGATTAGATTCCAACATAGCAACACCATACTATCATAGATCCATAGATACACAACCAAAATGATACCAACACTTCTTAAAGTTCTAGCTCTTAGTTTATTCCTACTAGTTGGAGCTATACATAGGGCAGATGATCCACACGTTCACAAGTTCACAAGATCACAAGATAAGATCCACAAAGCAAGTTCAACCAAATCTCATGTCATTCACATAGCATTCATAGGCACATAGCATTGTCCAAAAAGATAGCAGTTTCGCACAGTAAAGAAAACAAGTTCAAAATAGTTTTGAGTATCATTTTCTCCAACGAAAAAGATGTTAAAAAGATGGGGCTACAAGAACTCTTAAACCAAAAAGTGAATCAAGATCATACAACAATGCACGACGTTCGAACACGACCTAATCATGTTTAATGTTCATTTAGACATACGTTCTCCAAAGGTTGTTTTAAGTTGATGAATAAGGTTAAATGTTCGTGTAACGTCACCCTTAACATTATTGTGTGTGATGGTGTCGTTTAGTTTCGAAGATAACATGCCTAGTTTTAATACCTTAGTATAAAAAGACTTAGGTAATCAATAGTTAGAAATATGAGATCGATAACCTTAGTTTTCCTTGATTATAATTGTATAGATTATTAGAAATAAAATGTCTATTTGTACCAAATGATTTGGAGAGTCTTCATGTTTTATAATTATAATATATATATATATTTTTCGTCTTTAAGTCGGTCTATTAAAATAATAATATATTATAATTTTGTCGCAAAGTAAGTTTTTGAGTAAAAATCTAAGTATAGAATTTTTACGAAATTTCAACATCACCCGTTCGTTTATACAATGTTTCCCCAAGGTTTCAAACCTCAATTTCAAACACCTTTCCTTAAATTTACCAATTTTCGACAAAATGCCAAAATCTATATTTCTCAAAGTTTATCAAAACGCATTTCCTCAAACGACCATTTAGTATAAAAGTAAGTATGTTTTACTTTCTAAAAGTCCGTTATAAACATGTAAAACAACTTGTTTTCGCTTAAGGCCCAATAGCAGTCCAAAACGTTATTATTAAGTTTCAACATCCAATTTAGGTCCAATATTAAATCTATAAATAGATATAAGTTCGAGAAGTAAGCCACAACATAAGCCAAGACTCATGGGGCAAGACCAAGCCATGGTTTGGCTTAGCCTATTGGGCCATGGCCAAGCTATTCGTAGCTTACTTTCAAGTCATTAAGCTATGTTAGGCCTTAAATATCATAATAAGCTTTAACCAAAAGCCACGAAAATAAGCCGAACCACAATAAGATCCACAATAAGCCGCGGCTTATTGGGGTTTATTGGGTCGTGAGCCTCATAAGCTCAAAACAAATGTATTTAGCTTTTTATTAAGCTAGTAAGCCATGTAGTTCTTTAGATATAACAATAGGCTATAAAAATAAGTTATAACTAAAAGCTAAGAAAGTAAGTCGGACCTCAAAAAGCCTACAATAAGCGCTTATTGTAGGCTTTTTGGGCCATGGATATTACAAGCCCAAAATCAAGCATTTTAGCTTATAAATAAGCTAATAAGCTAACAAATAAATAAGCTACATAGCGTATAAATGTTATTCTACCATCACAACCACGACATAAAAATGACAAACTCTTGTCCCCTTTTGTCCGACTTCAAACCAAAACAAGCACCCTTTTTATTTATTTCGAAATTTTTTAGCTTAAGATTTCTAGAAAACGCACCATACAACTTTCATCTATTAATTATAAGAACTCTAAAAGTACAAGAATATTTGTAGAAAAGATAACTTACAAAGAGGGTTTTGAAAGCGAGCTAAACACAAAACCGACAACCTACACGTTGTTTTAATGATACCCCGTCTACTAGAATCAACCCGGAAATGTTTTAAACCACCATGTTCTTGATCAAAAATCAAAAAAGTATTGTTTGTGTGTGTTGGAGTTCGGACGAGACCAAAGGAGGAAGAAAGAAACAAAAATGAAATTTGTGTGGTGTGTGTGTGTTTTGAAAATCAATAAGACAATATGTATGGTACCACTTGGGGACAAGGCTGCTAATTTGGTATCTTGTTGTCCCTTGTGGGGCTCGAACAAGGGTTGGCATCCTAGGGGGATCCTAGGTGCCCTCCGTCACTTGTCGGGTTCATAAAACAATCAAAGTTTAGTTTAAAAATGTGACCCGGAAGTTTATCATATTTTTATTGAATGTAAAAAGTTATTTACATAAACTTTGATTATTTACACCATTTTTACATAAATTTAGAATATTCACACGACACCTTTTGTAGTTAAACTTCTTTATATTCGATTTGAACATTAACGGACGTGTCGGGACTCGTTATTAGACATTACAAGCTATTTATGAGGCAAACCTCCTGAATCATGATCAACATAGATAAAATCCTCTAAAAATGATTAACATAAATATTTGCTAACCAAGATCAACATAGATTCACCACCGTCAACACGATAACTTTTCTAATGGATATGACAATGTCTAAAAGTCAAAGGACCTAAATTAGATCATATGATTTCTAGAAAGTGCAAGGGTTACATTCTACCCCCTTAAAAAAAAATTTTGTCCCGAAATTCAACTAGTGCTAGAGCTAAAAATATGCGGGTACTTGAGTTTCATTTGATCCTCACACACCCATGTGAACTCAGGTCCTCGTTTCGAATTCCACCGAACCTTGACGATGGCAATTCTACTCCGCTTAAGTTTCTTGAATTCTCGCTCTAAGATTTCCACATGCTCTTCCACAAAGTTCAACTTGGCATCAACTTGGAATTCATCCAAAGTTATCTGTATTGTTGGGCCAGCCAAACACTTCTTAAAGTTCGTCACGTGGAATGTTTCATGAACACCATTCAGCTCTTCAGGTAGTTTAAGTCTATAGGCTACTGGACTGATCCTCTTAGTGATCTCAAAGGGTCCAACAAACCTAGGTGCTAATTTTTCTTTCTTCCCAAAGCGTACCACACCTTTCCAAGGCAACACTTTGAGCAAGATATACTCACCCAAACTAAACTCTAAGGGTTTTCTCCTTTTGTCTGCATAGCTTTTCTGGCGATCACGTGCAGCTTTAATCATATCCTTGATCTGCGAGATTTTCTTAGTAGTTTCTTGCAGTAGCTCAGGCCCTATCAGTTTCCCTTCTCTTACTTCTTCCCATAAGATCGGTGAGCGGCACTTCCTATCGTGCAAGGCTTTGAATGG
>BQNB010123243.1:0-20133 GCA_026074375.1 Tanacetum coccineum
TCTTCGTTCTTCGTGGTATGATCTTCAATCTTCAAGTGGACGTGGTGTTTATGGATGATTGTGAGTAGAATGTATAAGTATGTAAAGGAATTGATTTGAGATATGAATGCGAGGGGTATTTAATAACTTCATTTAATTTTCATAGCTGGGGTAGGAAGTGCGGCGCACAAAAATATTTGTGCGGCGTACTTGGTGATTAAATGCGTTTTCATTTAATTTGACTTTAATTCTTGTACTCGCTTGGAAGTGCGCCGCACATAGGGTAAATGCGGCGTACTTTGGGTCTTTTTTCAGCTTTAGTATTTCCTTTTCTTCTAGCTTTCTCTCCAATAATCGTAAACACTTGAACTTTATTTCTTTTGAGCTCGGATGACTTCAAGCGAATCTGCACATAATTTATGCTACTAAGTATCGAAAGTTCAAGAGAAATGATAAAATATAAATAAATAACGCCGCCAAAAACATGTAAAATTTAGGCGTTATCAGAGTTTCTAGTTTCTATGCTCTTAATCGTGCTTTTCTTTTTAAATGGGTTTGGCGATTTTTTTTTCATGGTTCTTGTCTATGGACGAGATTCATAAAGCTATTTATGGTGAAGACGGTGCTCTTAATTCCTCAAATTCTTTGTATAAGCGCTCTTCTTGGTTACACATTATTCGTAAGGTTACTGTTCTTCGCACAAAAAGCATTAATCTTTTAGATTTGATTCGCAAATAGGTGGGCAATGGGTTAAACACCTTGTTTTGTGAGGATCATTGGTTAGATGATATGGTGTTAAAGCATAAACTCCAGAGACTTTATGCTTTGGATAACTACAAACAAATAACCATTGTCAAAAAAAATTAATCATGCTTTCTTGGTTGATACTTTTTGTCGACCTCCTAGAGGTGGCGCTGAGAAAGAACAACTCGGTTTTCTTTTATCCCGCATGAATGGTCTAATATTGACAAATATCCCCGACCGTTGGGTCTGGTCGTTAGAAGCTACATGTGAGTTTTCTGTTAAATCTGTTCGTCAGCTTATTGGTGATTCGATTCTTCCCAAGGAGGAAGTCGCCACAAGATGGGTTAAAGTCATGCTCATTAAGATTAATGTGTTTTCTTGGAGAGTTCGCTTGGATAAGCTGCATACTCGGTTGAATCTTTCTCTTAGAGGTATTTATATTTCGATTATTGTTTGCCCTATTTGTCATGCCTATGTCGACTCCGGTTCCCATATATTCTTTTCCTGTCTAATGGCTTGTCACTAAGGAAAGAAACTTATGCGTTGGTACGAGCTCGGGGACATTGATTTAGCCTCTAATGGTGATTGACTTCTGTGGCTTAATTCCTCTCGGCTTTGTAAGCGGTTGAAAGAGATATTAGAATGTGTTTGTTATGTGAAGTGGTGGTTAATTTGGCGCTTCAAGAATCAGTTATTTTTTGGTGCTACGAATCCGCGCAGGGAGCTTTTTTTATGACTTGGTTCAATTTTTTTTATTGTTGTTCTAATCGTTGTAAGTCTAAACTAAATTGGGTTACTTTGATGAAAAATCCTTACACCCTTTCCTTGTAATTCTTTTCTAGCATCTTGCTAGTTTTTAATAAATCCGTCGTTAAAAAAAATCATCCACATATATTATGCACGGTTTGGTTTGGTTAATCATGGATACCTAAAATAAGAACCAAAAATGCACCATGACACACGACTTTTTCGGGTTTCGGTTTTTTCAGTTTCAAATTGAGCGCTTTGTCTCAGTTTGTCAATTTATTGGGATTTTCTGAACACCGTTAGGTATTAACCGATTTTTAAACACCCTAAACGAACTATAAACTGAAACGAGTTGGAATTTAACCCGCGCGTTGCGGCGGGGGTAACACAGTTTATGAAACTTTAAAGAAATGCTACCATAAATTTTTATATATTTTTTTATAAGAACGTGTGTTGAACTTTAATATTTTTTATAAAACCGTACGCACATTTAAAGCGTATCAATATTGGACTCGTTTTGTTCGTAATTTAAAGGCTTGTATTTTTTCATTAAAAGTGCGCCACATATTTGCTACATATTGATAAAGAAAACTTGTTGTATTAAAAGGTGGTAATTATGAGAATTTGAGGGCTATTTTTGTAATTTTTTTTTGTTAATAATTTTTTTGAATACAAAACAGTGTACCAATTTTTTAAATATTTTTTGTGTGAGTAACATGTGGATAATTAAGCAAAAAAGGGTATAAACCATTAAATAGTCATGATATATGGTCGGATATAGGCTGTTAGTCCAAACTGCACAAAAGAACAAAATTAAAACATGCGTCATAGTATATTGTAGAATGTGTGTTGAAAGTTTTTACATATTTTTTCTTTTTAAAAACGTATATTAAACTTCAACATTTTTTATAAAATCGTACTCACGTCAGGAACATATCAATATTGGGCTCATTTTATTCGTAATCCAGAAGCATTTCTGTCGGTATATTTTTTATTTAAAATTTTTATGTAAAAAGGTCGTAAATAATAAAAACTTGAGTGTCTTTTTTGTATTGTTTTTACTAATCTTTGAAATGGGCCAGATGGCCTAAGTTTTTTAATGATTTTGGGTTATTTCTTACTGGGCCATTAAGCCCACAACATGCTCTTTGTAATATATATATTTATGGATGTGGATTGTTCCGGTTTTATAAAAAAGTTTCCATTGAGCCGTGGCCCGGCCCATAGCAAAACCTATACTGTACCGTCCACTAGAGCTCTTAGTTTTTGTCATCTTTAGCGTTCTCAGGCCTATCTTTTGGGTCATCTTCCTCAAAATTCATTCTGTTACCCCCTTCAAGCTCTCAAACTAGGAACTCTTAGTTTTTGCTTCCATACCATTAAATAATGTCCCACTTTAAACAGTTTGAACATCTGAAAATACAACTAGAAGATGTAAAATCAGCAACCAACAATTTCGCTGATGAAAGTTTTATTGGTTTAGGAGGATTCGGGAAAGTTTATAAAGGAGAAATCAATCATTCCACGGGTATCGGAATGGTTGCTTTTAAGCGTTTAGATCGTGAGTTTGGGCAAGGAGATCATGATGCTTTCTGTTTACAAACATGAGAATATTGTCTCTCTATTAGGGTACTGTGACGATTCTGGCGAGAAGATCCTCATGTATGAGTATCTACCTAAGAAAAGTCTGGACTGTTATCTCAAGAGCAGTGAACTAACATGGGTTCGACGCCTTAACATATGTATCGGGGCAGCCCGGGGACTACAATTTCTTCATACTCCAGTTGGGAACCAACAACGAGTACTGCATCGCGATATTAAAAGTTCCAACATCCTGCTAGACGAAAGCTGGAATGCAAAAATCTCAGATTTTGGCCTTTCAAAATTTGGCCCTGTATATCAAAAATATACATTTCTGATATCCCACCCTGTAGGCACGATTGGGTATTGTGACCCGGTGTATGCACAGTCAGGGATTCTAACCAAAGACTCAGACGTTTACTCTTTTGGTGTTGTGTTATGTGAAATATTGTGTGGGAGGTTGTGTACCGAACGCAACAATGATAGCCATGGGTCTTTAGTAGAACTGGCTCGACAATCCTATAGACAAAGCACAGTTGATCAAATTGTTTATGAGAATATAAGGGGTGACATAAATCCTGATTCTTTGAAGGCGTTTATGAGAATTGTTTATCAATGTTTGGAGCTAGATCGCGAACAACGCCCGCCAATTACTAAGATCGTAACGGAGCTCCAAAATGCACTTGCATATCAAGTAAGCTGATTTCCCCCCAAAATTGTACTATGATTTCCAATACAACTTTTAAGTTTTAACCAAGGTTGTAGAAATCGCTAGGCGTGAGCCAGGTACCGCCTAACGATTAATCGGATTGGATTTTATTATAAAATTTTGAATATATTTAACATAAACGAAATGCTTCAAGATACTTTAAGGTTTAAAGTTTAAATGGTTCAATTCACTTTCAGAAATCAATTTCCGAATTCAATTAGTATGATATAAGAAAACAATCACACTTTCACATTTTGTGTTAAATCACTACTCGGGATGCGTTTAAATGGCCGTGTCAACTCATTTTGTGAAAAACGGGTAGTATATTGAAATAAAAACCTCAATTTTAAATTTTGGCAAAAGTTAACCCGAGTTGGCCGATTTAGTTGATTTTTGTCCGGTGCGGCTGATTTATGCACGATTTGGCCGATTTTGATCCGATTAATGAGTACGTTGACCCATTTTTTTACCAATCCGAATTATAAAGCCGATTAGTCTAAATTTGAGCGGTTAATCCTTACCTAGCGCCTATCTATATATGTTTTTATCAAATAAAAAACCCACTCTCACCGCATATTTTTAAAAACTCAACATCTCTTAAACCACTAATAATAATTAAGCAAAAAAGTTTATGTCATCACGACAATCATTTAATTATCTATTTATAGACGGACAATTTGATATAATTTCGACAAACTTTTTTTATATTTCTTATTTCGCCTTTTATTTCATTTTCTTTCTCCTATTTTTTTCTTTGTTGAAACTTGCATGATAAATCACATGTGATTAACACTACTTTTCATGTTCAAACATTTATAACCTATAGTAAAATGCACATTACTTTTTCTACAAAATTTTAAAAGCTTCAGCGTATTTTTGATTGGAAACAAGACATTCGTAACTTTTCAACCATATATAACACATTATATTTTAATTTATAGATTAAAGCAGTTAATTCGTTAAAATTAGACAAAGCATATAAAATCACATGTGACTTTTACACGTGTAATCTATAATTCTATATCACACATGACTTTAACGACATGTGATCTTTATCACATGTGATTCCTAGCTCATTTGATCTTCATCCCACATTATTATGAATAGGGCTGAGCAAAACCAATCGAAAATCAAACCGAACCGACAAACCGAGCCGAACTGACCGAAACCGGTTTTCGGTTTTGTATATTTATAGTTTTCGGTTTTGTCGGTTCGGTTTGGTTTCAGTTCGGGTTAAAAATAAGAAAAATATAGGCCTAAATTATCTATTCGGTCCGGCTTTTGTCGGTTCGGTTCGGTTTTGGTTTTTCTCAGTAAAATTCGGTTAGGTTTCGGTTCATGTTTTTCCTCAAACTCGGTTTTCAGTTCTTTTCAGTTTTTGTTGGTTCGGTTCAGTTTTGAACCGACGCTCACTATGAAGTTCCATAAATAACTGCTCTAATTTAAAAGTTCATATAAAATGTGTGATATATGTCCGGGAATGAGTTTTCTTATTGAAAAATCAGACAAACTTTTTGAGCTATACACAAATACTTATATTAATATTACTAAAGCTATTTTATTTTTTCAAATTTTTACCATTTAAAAATTCTATAAATACCTTATTAAACTATCATTTTTAACACACACTTCTATTATCATTTGTAACTCAATATTTTCTACTTATATCATCAAAATGCATCCCAACAATTGATCAACTGTATGCTCAATGACCCATAGAACCAATTCCTTTTCTTCTTCTAATCCCAAAACACCGTCATCTGCAAATTTCATCTCCTCCACCCAACTTCCATATCAAATAACAAGTCAAAATTTTAACCTATTTCTCAACCACATTACACCCAAACAACAAATGTTATTTCAACAATTTCAAATTCAACAACAACTCCAACATACCCAAAGTTCTCAACAAAATCTAAACCAACCTGTTTCTTCCAATAACAATCCCAACAACAACCCGAACAAGACGACGCAGAGGGCCCGTCGTCCCAAAATACCGAAAAACGTGTCAAGAAGATCGCTAGGAAACTCCATGAAAAAAAACTGATGGAGCCGGTACTCGAAACTATTGGACAAAAGACGAGGAGTTATTTTTTGTGGAATGTTACATACAAATATCCGAGGATCCAAATGTCGGTTCAGAACAAAAAAAGTGAAACATTTTGGTACAAAGTTCTCAACCAATACAATGAACAAGCAAAGAAAAACAAATTCCCGATTCGTACAAAGAACATGATAACCGGTAAGTGTACTCCGATGAACCGAGAGGTCAGAAGGTTTAATTCGATTGTGAACGAAACCAAGGCTCTTAGCGGGGAGAACGATGATGATTTGATGCCAATGGTTGAAAATTTGAAATATTGTATAAAAGCGTTGAGGGTTCGGATTTTAGACACAAAAGCGCGTGGTTATTTTTGAAAGGCAAGCACAAGTGGAAAAATCCCGATTCGACACACGCAAGACGAAACCTAGGACGGGTAACGGAAGATGAACCCGAGCTTTTTGGAGATGAAGAGTTGCCGCGTCCACCCGACAAACAAAGAATTGCTAAAAGTCAACGATCTACAAACTCGTCCGCCACTTCCGGTTCAAACCCGACAATGTTTCAAAAAATGATCCAACAACAATACGCTTTAGACCATGAGGCAAAGTTGGAACGTTTGGACCGCGAGACTTCAGCGAGAGTTGAATTAATCAATGCTCAAAAATCCGAGGACTTAAAGGTCCTAGAAATGAACACAAGCGGGATCGATCCGAGAGCTTTTTGGAGATGACGAGTTGCCGCGTCCACCCGGCAAACAAAGAATTGCTAAAGTCAACGATCTTCAAACTCGTCTGCCACTTCCGGTTCAAACCCGACAATGTTTCAAAAAATATCCAACAACAATATGCTTTAGACCATGAGGTAAAGTTTGAACGTTTGGACCGCGAGACTTCGGCGAGAGTTGAATTAATCAATGATTAAAGAAAGCCGAGGACTTGATCGAAGGTCCTAGCAATCAACACAAGCGGGATCGATCCGATTGACGCGGCTATCATCGAAGCGAAAAAAGCACGAATTCGGGATTTATATCGACCACAAAACTAGTTTACTTTACGTATTTTTATTTTTACGCCTTATTTACAGTTTATGTAGTATTTTTTTATGTAATGTCCTTTTTAAATTTAATGTAATGTCTTTTTCTATTAATGAAATTTATCTATACTACATATAAAGGAAAAATCACCCAATACATTTATTTTAGAAAATGCTGAAAAACTTTAAAAATGGAAATGTTGAAATGCTAAAAATCTTTAAAGGTGGGTTACCGGTTCAACCGGTTCGACCATCAGGTCAACCCGGTCGATTCACCGGTTTACCGGTTCAACCGGTTCGATCACCGAGTCGAGTCAGCGGGTTACCGGTTCAACCGGTTAGATCACCGGGTCAACCAGTTCGATCACCGGGTCAACCTGGTCTTCCACAAAAATAAATTTTATATCTATTTGGAATGATAAAAAAAGTGTATATATATATATATATATATATGTATATCGAAAACCGGGTTGACCCGGGTCACTTGAAACCCGGCGGGTCTAATTGAATTTCGAAAATATAAAAAACAATTTAATTTGACCTATTTTTTTCGACCAGGTTGAACCGGCTAGGTCGAACCGAGTTTCAAAACATTATGTTTAATTTCCAAACCATCAAACTTTTATTATTTTTAGTTTATAACTCATAAACTTTTTTTATCACTACAACTATTTACCGCTAGGAATTTCCGGCTCTATGCGCGGGTATTCGTCTAGTTTAAGTTAAAATGTATGGTTTATTTATATAAACAATATTATATTTAAAAGGACATTTTATATAAAATACTAACAGAAACTGTAATTAGGCGTAAAAATAAAAATACGTAAAGTAAACTAGTTTTGTGGTCGATATAAATCCCGAATTCGTGCTTTTTTCGCTTCGATGATAGCCGCGTCAATCGGATCGATCCCGCTTGTGTTGATTGCTAGGACCTTCGATCAAGTCCTCGGCTTTCTTTAATCATTGATTAATTCAACTCTCGCCGAAGTCTCGCGGTCCAAACGTTCAAACTTTACCTCATGGTCTAAAGCATATTGTTGTTGGATATTTTTTGAAACATTGTCGGTTGAACGGAGGAAGTTGGCCTAGACGGAGTTTGAAGACGTGGACATTTAGCAAATTCTTCGTTTGCCGGGTGGACGCGGCAAAACTAGTACATCTCAAAAAGCTATCGGATCTATCCCTGCTTTTTTTCTCTTTATCTGTGTTGATTGCTATGACCTTCAAGTCCTCTGATCTCTTTTGAGAATTGATTAATTCAACTCTCGACGAAGTTTCACGGTCCAAACGTTACATCTTTGCCTCACGGTCTAAAGCGTATTGTTGTTTGATAATTTCTTGAAACATTGCCGGGTTTAAATCGGAAGAGGCGGTTGAGTTTGAAAATCGTTGACTTTTAGCAATTATTTATTTGTCGGGTGGACGCGGCAACTCGTCATCTCCAAAAAGCTCGGGTTCATCTTCCGTTACCCGTCCTTGGTTTCGTTCTTGGTGGTATTCTGTGTCGATCGGATTTTCCATTGTGATTGTTGCCTTTCAAAAATCAAACCACGCGCTTTTGTGTATAAAATTGTTCGAACCCTCAAGTTTTATACAAATATTTCAAATTTTCAAACCATTGCATCAAATCATCATCGTTCTCCCCGCTAAGAGCCTTGGTTTCGTTCACAATCGAATTAAACCTTCTGACCTCTCAGTTCATCGGAGTCCACTTACCATTTATCATGTTCTTTGTACGAATCGGGAATTTGTTTTTCTTTGCTTGTTCATTGTATTGGTTGAGAACTTTGTACCAAAACGTTTCACTTTTTTTGTTCTGAACCGACATTTGGATCCTCGGATATTTGTATGTAACATTCCACAAAAAATAACTCCTCGTCTTTTTGTCCAATTAGTTTCCGGGGAAGTACCGGGCTCCATCAGTTTTTTTTTTCAAGTGTGGGTGTGTTTTTACATTAGCGATTCTTTATTCTTGACACGTTTTTCAGTATTTTGGGACGACGGGCCCTCTGCGTCGTCTTGTTCGGGTTGTTGTTGGGATTGTTATTGGAAGAAACAGGTTGGTTAAGATTTTGTTGAGAACTTTGGGTATGTTGGAGTTGTTGTTGAATTTGAAATTGTTGAAATAACATTTGTTGTTTGGGTGTAATGTGGTTGAGAAATAGGTTAAAATTTTGACTTGTTATTTGATATGGAAGTTGGGTGGAGGAGATGAAATTTGCAGATGACGGTGTTTTGGGATTAGAAGAAGAAAGGATATGGTTCTTATGGGGTCATTGAGACATAACAGTGCATCAAATTGTTGGGATGCATTTTGATGATATAAGTAGAAAATATTGAGTTACAAATGATAATAGAAGTGTGTGTTAAAAATGATAGTTTTAATAAGGTATTTATAGGAATTTTTAAATGGTTAAAAATTTGAAAAAATAAAATAGCTTTAGTAATATTAATATAAGTATTTGTGTATAGCTCAAAAAGTTTGTCTGATTTTTCAATAAGAAAACTCATTCCCGGACATATATCACACATTTTATATGAACTTTTAAATTAGAGCAGTTATTTATGGACTTCATTATGTGAGCGACAGGTTCAAAACTGAACCGAACCAACAAAATCTGTGAAAAGAACTGAAAACCGAGTTTGAGGAAAAACATGAACCGAAACCTAACCGAATTTTACTGAGAAAAACCAAAACCGAACCGAACCGACAAAAGCCGGACCGAATAGATAATTTAGGCCTATATTTTTCTTATTTTTAACCCGAACTGAAACCAAACCGAACCGACAAAACCGAAAACTATAAATATACAAAACCGAAAACCGGTTTCGGTCAGTTCGGCTCGGTTTGTCGGTTCGGTTTGATTTTCGATTGGTTTTGTATCAGCCCTATTCATTATAATGTGGATAATGAAGATCAAATGAGCTAGGAATCACATGTGATAAAGATCACATGTCGTTAAAGTCATGTGTGATATAGAATTATAGATTACACGTGTAAAAGTCACATGTGATTTTATATGCTTTGTCAATTTTAAACGAATTAACTGCTTTAATCTATAAATTAAAATATAATGTGTTATATATGGTTGAAAAGTTACGAATGTCTTGTTTCCAATCAAAAATACGCTGAAGCTTTTAAAATTTTGTAGAAAAAGTAATGTGCATTTTACTATAGGTTATAAATGTTTGAACATGAAAAGTAGTGTTAATCACATGTGATTTATCATGCAAGTTTCAACAAAGAAAAAAATAGGAGAATAGAAATGAAATAAAGGCGAAATAAGAAATCTAAAAAGTTTGTCGAATTATATCAAATTGTCGTATATAAATAGATAATTAATGATTGTCGTTGGATGACATAAACTTTTATGCTTATTATTTTTAGTGGTTTAAGGAGATGTTGTGTTTTTAATAGATATTGCAGGTTGTTTGAGAGTGGGTTTTTTATTGATAAAATCATATTTAGATAGCGCTAGGTAAGGTTTAACCGCTCTAATTTAAGGTAATCGGACTTTATAATTCGGCATTGGTAAAAAAAAATGGGTACTGCTACCTCATTAATCGGTTCGAAATCGGCCAAATCTGTGATAAAATCAGCCGCACCGGACAAAAATCAACTAAATCGGCCAACTCGGGTTAACTTTTGCCAAAATTTAAAATTGAGGTTTTTATTTCAATATACTACCCGTTTTTCACAAAATGAGTTGACACGGCCATTTAAACGCATCCCGAGTAGTGATTTAACACAAAATGTGAAAGTGTGATTGTTTTCTTATATCATACTAATTGAATTGGGAAATTGATTTCTGAAAGTGAATTGATCCATTTACTTAAACCTTTATGTATCTGAAGCATTTCGTTTATCGTTAAAATATTATTCAAAATCTTTATAATAAAAATCATCCGATTAATCGTTAGGCGGTACCTGGTCACGCCTCCGGATATCTACATCTTTGGTTTAAAACTTAAAAGTTGTATTGAAATCATAGTACAATTTTTGGGAGGAAATCTGCTTACTGGATATGCAAGTCGCATTTTGGAGCTCCGTTCGATTTACGTAATTGGCGGGCCGCTTGTTAGCGATCTAGCTCCAACATTGAATAAAAAATCTCATAAACGCCTTCAAAGAATCAGGATTTATGTCACCCCTTATATTCTCATAAACAATTTGATCAACTGTGCTTTGTCTATAGGATTGTCGAGCCAGTTCTACTAAAGACCCATGGCTATCATTGTTGCGTTCGGTACACAACCTCCCACACAATATTTCACATAACACAACACCAAAAGAGTAACGTCTGGGCTTTGTTGAATTCCCTGGACTGTGCATACACGTGGGTCACAATACACAATCGTGCCTTACAGGTTGGGATATCAGAAAATGTATATTTTGATATCTGGGCCAAATTATTGAAGGCCAAAATTCTGTGATTTTTGCATTAAGCTTTTCGTTTCTAGCAGGATGTTGGTATGGAACTTTTAATATCGCGATGCAGTACTCGTTGTTGGTTCCCAACTGGAGTATGAAGAAATTGTAGTCCCCGGGCTGCCCCAATACATATGTTAAGGCGTCGAACCCATGTTAGTTCACTGCTCTTGAGATAACAGTCCAGACTTTTCTTAGGTAGATACTCATACATGAGGATCTTCTCGCCAGAATCGTCACAGTACCCCAATAGAGAGACAATATTCTCATGTTTGTAAACAGAAAGCATCATGATCTCCTTGCCCAAACTCACGATCTAAACGCTTAAAAGCAACCATTCCGATACCCGTGGAATGATTGATTTCTCCTTTATAAACTTTCCCGAATCCTCCTAAACCAATAAAACTTTCATCAGCGAAATTGTTGGTTGCTGATTTTATATCTTCTAGTTGTATTTTCAGATGTTCAAACTGTTTAAAGTGGGACATTATTTAATGGTATGGAAGCAAAACTACGGAGTTCTAGTTTGAGAGTTGAAGGGTAACGATATGAATTTTGAGGAAGATGCCCACAAAAGATAGGCCCATGAGATCGCTAAAGATGGACAAAAACTAAGAGCTCTTGTGGACGGTACAGTTATAGGTTTTGCTATAGGTCCGGGCCACGGCTCACTGAAACTTTTTATAAAACCGGGAACATCACATCCATAAATATATAGATTACAAAAGAACAATGTTGTGGGCTTAATGGCCCAGTAAAGAAAATAACACCAAAATCATTATAAAACTAAGGCCTGTGGCCTATTTCAAGATTAGTAAATACTATACAAAAAAGACACTCAAGTTTTTAATTATTAACGACTTTTTTACATAAAAATTTTAATAAAAAATATACGATGTAATGCTTTGGATTACGAATAAAAATGAGCTCATAATTGATATGTTCTGACAGTGAGTACGTTTTATAAAAAAATGTTGAAGTTTTAATATACGTTTTTAAAATGAAAAAATATGTATAAAAACTTTCAACACACATTGACATTATAATATGACGCATGTTTTAATTTTGTTTCTTTGTGCAGTTTTGACTCAACAGACTTTATCCGACCAGTATTAAGATATTTAATGTTTTATACCCTTTTTTGCTTAATTTATCACATGTTACTCACAAAAAAAATATTTAAAAAATTGGTACACTGGTTTGTATTCAAAAAAATTACAAAAATGGCCCTAAAAAACTCATAATTACGACCTTTTAATACAACAAGTTTTCTTTATCAATATGTAGCAAATATGTTGCGCATTTTTAATGAAAAAATACAAGCCTTTAAATTACGACCAAAACGAGTCCAATATTGATACGCTTTAAATGTGCGTACGGTTTTATAAAAAATATTAAAGTTCAATACACGTTCTTATAAAAAAATATATAAAAATTTATGGTAGCATTTCTTTAAAGTTTTATAAACCGTGCTGCCCCCGCCGCAACGCGCGGGTTAAATTCCAACTCGTTT
Organism: Tanacetum coccineum; assembly: GCA_026074375.1. Taxonomy (NCBI): domain Eukaryota; kingdom Viridiplantae; phylum Streptophyta; class Magnoliopsida; order Asterales; family Asteraceae; genus Tanacetum; species Tanacetum coccineum. The sequence goes on from BQNB010123243.1 coordinate 12,779, forward strand.
CAGTTTATAGTTCGTTTAGGGTGTTTAAAAATCGGTTAATACCTAACGGTGTTCAGAAAATCCCAATAAATTGACAAACTGAGACAAATCGCTCAATTTGAAACTGAAAAAACTGAAACCTGAAAAAGCCGTGTGTCATGGTGCATTTTTGTTTCTTATTTTAGGTATCCATGATTAACCAAACCAAACCGTGCATAATATATGTGGATGGTTTTTTTTAACGACGGATTTATTAAAAACTAATAAGATGCTAGAAAAGAATTACAAGGAAAGGGTATAAGGATTTTTCATCAAAGTAACCCAATTTAGTTTAGACTTACAACGATTAGAACAACAATAAAAAAAAATTGAACCAAGTCATAAAAAAAGCTCCCTGCGCGGATTCGTAGCACCAAAAAATAACTGATTCTTGAAGCGCCAAATTAACCACCACTTCACATAACAAACACCTTCCAATATCTCTTTCAACCGCTTACAAAGCCGAGAGGAATTAAGCCATAGAAGTCAATCACCGTTAGAGGCTAAATCAATGTCCTCGAGCTCCTACCAACGCATAAGTTTCTTTCCTTAATGACGAGCCATTAGACAGGAAAAGAATATATGGGAACCGGAGTCGACATAGGCATGACAAATAGGGCAAACAATAATCGAAATATAAATACCTTTAAGAGAAAGATTCAACCGAGTATGCAGCTTATCCAAGCGAACTCTCCAAGAAAACACATTAATCTTAATGAGCATGACTTTAACCCACCTTGTGGAGACTTCCTCCTTGGGAAGAATCGAATCACCAATAAGCTGACGAACAGATTTAACAGAAAACTCACATGTAGCTTCTAACGACCAGACCCAACGGTCGGGGATATTTGTCAATATTAGACCATTCATGCGGGATAAAAGAAAACCGAGTTGTTTTTTCTCAGCGCCACCTCTAGGAGGTCGACAAAAAGTATCAACCATGAAAGCATGATTAATTTTTTTTGACAATGGTTATTTGTTTGTAGTTATCCAAAGCATAAAGTCTCTGGAGTTTATGCTTTAACACCATATCATCTAACCAATGATCCTCACAAAACAAGGTGTTTAACCCATTGCCCACCTATTTGCGAATCAAATCTAAAAGATTAATGCTTTTTGTGCGAAGAACAGTAACCTTACGAATAATGTGTAACCAAGGAGAGCGCTTATACAAAGAATTTGAGAAATTAAGAGCACCGTCTTCACCATAAATGGCTTTATGAATCTCGTCCATAGACAAGAACCATGAAAAAAAATGCCAAACCCATTTAAAAAGAAAAGCACGATTAAGAGCATAGAAACTAGAAACTCTGATAACGCCTAAATTTTACATGTTTTTGGCGGCGTTATTTATTTATATTTTATCATTTCTCTTGAACTTTCGATACTTAGTAGCATAAATTATGTGCAGATTCGCTTGAAGTCATCCGAGCTCAAAAGAAATAAAGTTCAAGTGTTTACGATTATTGGAGAGAAAGCTAGAAGAAAAGGAAATACTAAAGCTGAAAAAAGACCCAAAGTACGCCGCATTTACCCTATGTGCGGCGCACTTCCAAGCGAGTACAAGAATTAAAGTCAAATTAAATGAAAACGCATTTTATCACCAAGTACGCCGCACAAATATTTTTGTGCGCCGCACTTCCTACCCCAGCTATGAAAATTAAATGAAGTTATTAAATACCCCTCGCATTAACACCCTAAGTGTGCCGCACCATTTATTTTGTGCGCCGCACTTCGACCCAAAATCAGCCTATAAATAAAGCCAAATTTTACACACATTTCATCCATATCTCAAATCAATTCCTTTACATACTTATACATTCTACTCACAATCATCCATAAACACCACGTCCACTTGAAGATTGAAGATCATACCACGAAGAACGAAGAAGAATATCATAGATTTATAAGAATAAAATGTTGTACTTCGATTCTATACTTGTTATGGGGAAAATTTTGATCCATATTCTTACCCAGATATAGTATGTTTCTTGTTTATCAATTTAATCTTGTTATGAACTTCATAGCCATAAGAGGCCAAATCTCTCATGACTACTCGGTGAAAATAATATAATGAATAATCGTTTGGTATAATTACGATCTTGTTAATCTTAAGCTTATGTTATAATCCTACCGTGTCTAATCTTATCAACTTTGATTATCAACTTTGATTATATACTCACACCGGTATAGGTCGAAAGACCCGTTGTGATCTATATAGTTTTAAAGATTTGTCTACGATCTTTATCGTCTGTGATGAGAAATCTACTTACGTTATTTGATAACCAAAAATAGATTTGATATACTAGTAACTTGATTATTTGAGTGACACATTTAATCGAGTTAACTAAATATAAGTCTTAAGTTAAACAAGCTAATTTGTGAAAACGTTTTCTTACGAGAAAATACTTTTTATAAATTAAAGTCCTAAGTCTAAGATCGTAACTATCACCATTGCTTATAAGTTATATGAAATTATCCGAGTAGTCATCTTTATCATTATTGAATCCAGTTCAGTTTACTTTAAGTCTGTTAACGTTTATTTTTATTCTGATTATTCGAGCACTACGCAAATCCCTGTGAACGACCTGGTCTTACCTAAAAAAAGATTATACTACATACGTAGGTTATACTTTTACTCGTGTGTTTCCCTATAATAAAATTGGTATTTTCAGTCATTATAAATTTAAAGCTTTTGAAACACATCAAAGTTTTTGGCGCCGCTGCCGGGGATTTCAAAGCTCTTCTGTAATCAAACCTTTAAAAATAATTTTTAACATTCCCTCTTTTCAAAAAAATCGCCGTACAGTTTTCTGGCAAACTGGCCCAAACAAATTCTTCTTTGGATGCATACACGTGCTTCCAACTCTGAACTTGTTGAACCATTACCTGAACCTGAACGTACTCTGAATCAAAGACATCATCGACGAAACAGAAGAGTTCCATTCGATCAAAGAAACAATCCTCCTCGAAATCCAAGAGTTGTCTATCCGCCAATTCTCGACCTCAATTACTTCCATCACTTTCTCGTTACCCTTCAAAATCTTAATCCCATGGATGACGAACCCATGTGGGTTGCCAACCGTGTTGTCGCTCTGACTCCCGGTTTCGCAATCACCCTTCCTGAAATCGCAAACGAATTTGCTATTAAAGGTAACTACTTAACTCTCATTAAATGAAACCAATTCGATGGTAGAACCAAAATCGATCCTCAAAAACACATTCACAAATTTCTCAGAATATGTGATATGTTTAAATACAGAGACACCGAGAATGAAGTTGTTCGCCTAATGATGTTTCCCCTATCACTCACTGGAGAGGCAAAAACATGGCTGGACGAACTCAACGAAGGAACTATCGAAATGTGGGACGAACTTCGAACCGCTTTCATTAGCCGAATTATGGGTAGTTCTTTGAAAGCGCTACACTTACATCCTGCAAAAATTATACCCCAAGTTACACATAAGATATATAGCAAAGATAAATACAGAAACACATATATTCTGGTGTTCTATTGTTTGAGGCAGTAATCGAATCTTCCACATGAACTACATAAATACATATCTAATTTATATTCATGCTATTGATTGACATTAATAGTCAGATCATACCTCTTCATTTTGGAACCGCACAGAATATCACATACAAGCTACTTGGTACTAACTAACTATGATTTCACATGGTAGAATTGGTCAATCATGGATCAACAAGAAGTGGGAAAACAGACGGGTGTTGGCATTATAGTAACTAACAAGTTAGAACGAATAACTTTTTTTGGTAAAGGTCGAGTTGAATTAACCCAAAACAAAGTTTGTCCAAATAAAATTTGACTTTGTTTAGATATAATAGTGTGGCTAGCATGATTACAATGAATAAGGAGGTTTTATACTTCAAAAGTACACTTAGAGCGACTTTTAAGCAAATTTGACCTGTATCAACAAGTTCAAAAGTAAATAGTCCAAAATTCCTATCACTAAGATCAATAACAAAATAAAAGATGTAAATACCTTGTCAAGGAGGCCAACAATGACAACAGGCAAGGCAGTGAAAATTACATTGTACAAAGACTGACACCAATCGTCATAAAATCTTTGACCCGAGTACCCCGTTTGGAAAGTATACCAAAATTTAGTCAATGTGAATGTAAGATACTTGTAAAAGAAGTACGAAACCACCTACACACAATTGTTTTTGAGTAAGGACCGTGATGCAAATAAATAGTTTAACAATTAAGGCTAGAAAGTAATGGTAAACCTTGCATAGTCTAAGATAAGACCATCGTCCATGCACAAGGAGTAGATCTATTAGAAAATGAAGCTGAGCAATTGCAAAATCATTAGCCATCACCGCTTGCATCCCTTCAAGACCACTTATGCCAACACCAATATTTGCTGCTTGAATCATTCCAACATCATTTGCACCATCACCAATACTTAGCGTTATCTTGTTTGCTCCTTTTCTGACGAGTCGTGTGACCTATGCCTTTTGTAAAGGAGAAACACGGTAGCAGACAACTGAGCTACAGTTCAAGCTAAAACTAAGCAATGTCGACCTCACACTCGGGTCTAGAACATACATCAAGCACTTTACGTCTATAAGAAGAGCTAACTTTTTGCCTAATGATTCACTGAGGATTGTTTTTGCTTCTTGATGGTACTTTTCTAAGTCGGTTTTAACCATCTCCTTTATAAACTGAGCAATCTCCACTTGGTCACCCTTCATGAAAAGTTTCACTCAAGTTTGATGATATGAAGTTACGGTGGCAACTTCGACCCTTTAACTTATGAATGGGTGGAATTGGTTTCATCTCATCCCAAATAGGACAACCCGGTAGATTTTTGTTAAACATGGAAAGGGCCAAATAGGATGTATGGAAAAAAGTTAAAAGTCCCCAAAAATGAATGTTTAATGCATGTAACTTATTATACGTGTTAGAAACATTTCGATTATTAGTGCAACAATATATATTTTTAGTCGTAATTAGCACATCAACTATTTACTAAAATACAATTCGACAAAAAATATTTATTTTAATCTCTTATTTCGACCCGCATTAAAAGATGCACATTTTAACCCAAACCTGTTTTGATAGTATGCAATGGAGGTTACGTGAGAAGGACTACTTACTTTGCTTTCAACGTTTTGGATCTCATCAGTTTCTGAACTGATAATAAACTGCTTCATGTCATTATTAATCAGCTTGCAAGCTGGGCCAAATTAATAAAATACATACAAATGAATTGTTAGAAATCACATAACGTATATAATAATGACCTATTTTAAAAAACAATACCGTAAGCTATATTTATTACTGTTTCCAGATTGTCTCCTTTAAGAACCCAAATCTTTAATCCAGCTTTAGAAAGAGTTTCTATATAGGCCGGTACCCCTTCTTGAAGCTTGTCTTCTATAGCAGTGCATCCAGTCAAATTCAGATCCTTTTTTATCAATTTTGCCACCTATTTTTAGACATTAAATAGATTAAAGGTAGCAAGATAGTCAAGTAAAGCAGGTTGCAGGTTGGGTAACAGGTCAAAAACAGGGTTGGGCCATGTTGGTTGACCCGCACCGTAACCTTTATTTATCCATTTTTTATTAAAAAATGCATGTGTTGATTATGATAACATAAGCAATATTTTGACGGTAATATCTATAAATTAACCATTTTAGGATGTTGTATTTAAGTGATCTCCTTATAATATTTTTGTGTTTGACCTGATGGAGAATAAATACAAACCACATCAACCCATTCGTAAGTAAATGAATCAAAATTCACACATCTTGTATCATTAAAAGCATAACCGATTAGGTATGAAATCTAATTACCTCATCCAGTTTCTTCTCACGGTCTCGTAGAGAAGATTTTGCCTGTATAAATTTCTCGTTCCAACTTTCATAAATGCTTGTAGTTAAATCTTTATAAGCCAGACAAAGAGTTCGCAGTCCAGCTTCCCCATACTGTTCCATATGCACTCTGGTAATTTTCTTTATATCCTCCTTGTCACCCCCAATCTCTTATATATTACAGAATCATCCCCCTATGATCAGAAAATCTGCATTAGTGTTAGTTTACATCTGGAACATCAAAGTTCAAGTTGCAAAGGAGGCTACTATGTTCTTACTTTGCAGTACAATACAAGCCTTCCATCTTTGTAACGACATACAATAGATTGCCGCTTTCTAATAATGTAAGAAGCACAAAGATATGATCAAAGTCAAAAAGGAATCAAGATGTTAAAAGTAAAAAAATCCATAATATTATATCTGTTAAACTCAAGGACATTAAGGATTTCATACATAACATGTTGATCCCAACTTAAGATCGATTCATTAGCTTGTAAAGGTTAAGTTACTTTGGATAAATCCAAAACAACTATGGTAGAAACTTTATGAATACTAAAGAGTATGCATAATGTACTCTTTAATACTTAGAAGAATATTAATGAAACAGTAAACTGGATGAACAATGATATTACTAAAAAGCTCCAATATTATTATTATCAATAATACGAGTACTCTGTGTAGTACTAGGGTTTACAACCTTGAAGCTATATAGCAAAAACGTCTATCTAACACCATAACCTAGGACCTCCTTTTATACACTAAGGAATCCTTTACAAGATAACTACAAATCTTCTATAATTCTAATCTTATACGTATATTTCTAACTAAATAGAATATTTACTAAATAAGTCAATACAAATCACTTCACACGTCTTTATCTCTTTAGCAGTCTTAAGTCCTTCAGTAGTCTTAAGTTAGTACTAGCAGTACTAACTTACTCTAACAGTACTAACTGGTTAGTACTTGCAGTTGTAATTTGAGCAATACTAACTCTTGACTTGGCAGTACTAAGTATGAAGACTTTTAATTCCCAACAATCCTTCCCTAAACTTGTGATTTACCTCTAAATCATCAAGTTTCTTGAATTTAAACCTTGTTTTCTGAGAGGATTCTTCCAAACACTTCATCTTCTTGGTCTTTCTGCCTGTATGAATATCTTCCTAAGAAGTTCTCTGGACATCTCATTATCTTGATCCACCAAGAGCTTTGCTACCAACATCAATGTAAGAGTTCCTCTTGACAATGGATACTCCTTCTCTACCAGCATGTAGATGTCTATTCCCTTCTCTATAGATACATGATGCACTCCACGTGAATTATATAGCTTCTAAGTTAAATCATGAATATGCTTTTGAAGCTTCCATAACTCATCATCTATATCTGGTTTAAATAATCTCTTCAACTCAACCTATATTTCTCTTTCTTTGTCATATGTTAGTTCTGTTAAATTGAACTTCTCTTTAACCAGACTCCACAGCCTCACTAAGTCATCC
>BQNB010123244.1:0-20133 GCA_026074375.1 Tanacetum coccineum
AATCAACCATGTAAATGAATTTGCAAACAAGCATGTTCTCACCCCAAAAATATATGTAAAACAAGTAAAACAGGAGGCTATAAACTCACCTCGATGTCCTTAAAGATCAAATGTCACAAATGCTTGATCACCTAATAAATATTTTAACGAGGCTAATATTAATGAATGTCCCCAAATATACACATTTATGAATCTCTAACCACATAACCTCACTTGTCAAACTAGTAATGAAATTTAAATGGTGAATCAAACTTGCGTGATGTCTTATAAATTTTCAAATTATCCAAAGCCTGCTTTTTTTATTTATAGTTAATAAAAGCACCAAAAGTATATTAAAATCATTTAATGTACTTAACATAATATAAGTCATTATGAGAGACTATTAATGTCATATAGTAAACATTTAAGGGCTGTTGTGTCACCATTTCAAAACTATAAGGAGCTATTTCGAAAATAGTTTCAAATTCGCATCCTTGATAACGTATGTTAGGCTATGTAGGGATACTATACTTGTATTTTATTCCTTTCGTTTATTTCATTCTTTTCGACGACAACCAAAATGAAACTCTATTTCTCTAAGTATGGTCAAAAGCATTTGTTTCATGATTCACTTCATAATTCTATACTTTAAAAAAAATTATACATGAGAGTATATATTTCTTACCTCTAAACGTACATACGAAATGAAAGTTATAGTCGTTGGAAATAATGAAGTTCCTCCGGAGATGACACAACGAGCATTTCATGAGAGTTAGAAAATAAAAACATCCCAAATAAGCTCTTAACAAGAATAAACTTTGAGTCGAGCTTTCATTGCCGAAACTGCAACTCGCCTGGAAAACCGTATGTCACCGAAGATCAATAGAAACAGAAGAGCTTACTTCGTCGGAGATGGTACGATACATGTCGGAAAACAAAGCTCGCCGGAGAAAGCGATAAAAGTGAAGATGTATATTTTTGTGTGCATTAGAAGACAACATGAACACGAAACGAGTCAAAATAAAATATGGCTTTAATGTGTTGGCTTACCTCGTCGAAAATGCATCATCGCAAAAAAGGAGCTTAACGACATTTCTTTAGGTTTTTAGTATCGTATGAATGATGTGCATGAGTATGTGTTTGAGAAATGTTTTTGAATGATTATTTGTTATGGTGGGGATGGGGAAACCAAGTATATGGAAGTAGGGATGGAGACAAAATTTCTGTAATAGACAGAAAGTGGAGCAGATTCACGTGACTTTGGTTTGAAAGTTATACAATCTTCTATTATTGCTTGAGTTTTTTAACAGTAAAAAGATATGATACGGATTTTTAGTTTCAATAAAAGATTCGTAACGTAGTCATTCATTTCTATCAACTAGACTAGTATTTAATTCTCTCATAACCAATATATAATTTTCTCAATTACAATAGTAGTTTTCCCGTTATTAATTTTATACGTTACTCCTTTATATTAAAGTCCTACGTCCATTTCATTCGATGATAATTTAGTTATTATTAGCAGATTTCATTTAAAGACTCAAATTTGTTACTATCTTGCATCCATTTCATGTATGTAATATAACTAACAAGTTACGATGAGTATTAAACTTATTATGCATGTTAAGCTTCTACATTACTTAAATGATTTCTTGTTAACATGAGATCTGTTGGTCCATATGGTTGTATCTAAATTATGTTGAGTAAAGTATGTGCTATAAAATTGTGTAACAAACCAAATAGACTAGTTTATTCTATTTTAGGACCAAAACAAAACGTGCTACCTTCGTTCATTAGTTAATGGATAATTTTTTTTATGGTTATATTAACGTGGGAAATGAGAATCAAAATAACTAATAATTAGATATCGAATGCAACTCGTAATATAACTCGACGATTACCTCCAAACATAAATGCACATAGATCGAAGTCGAATACGAATATAGTGTCAAACTTGAACACTAACAATCTTAAAATAATTTAAGAATATCATTGACGTTTAGTCAGCGTAAAAATAAAATTGTAGGTCGAATGTACGTTCAAAACACAAGGGTGTCAAACGATGCCTTAAAAGAAGTAATTCAACATTAAAAAAAAAGTGGATACTTAGAAATTTCATCACGACTTATGTAACAATTTTTTTTCACGAAAAGTGAGTATTTACATGTCTAGTATTTAATAAATGTTTTATAAAATGTATTTAAAATGTTTGTTATTTATTGGTTAGTAGTTGGGTATCACGGGCAAGCTTTGTCCGTAAAATAAAACTCTAACTTGAATATTCTCGTTTTTAAATAAACGCTTTTGAATAAAACATTAAATAATTTATTAAATATTTTTATTTATTAAATTGGGATAATTAAATATAAATTTAATTATTTTTGTGTCGGTACGCATTGTGTGCGGCTTTTAAAATTTATGAGGGTATGTTAGTCATTTTCTGCTTGTTTTCGGGTCTCGGGTAAAACTGAAAAGTTGTCCGGAATGTCGTTTTCTGACAAACACTAGTATACCCCATAATTAATAACTTATTTTGGCGGGTCGTTTTGGATAAGTCAACTTAGGAATAACATATATCTTCTCGTTTTCAAGTCAAATAAGTTAAAAATAAATTTGCACATGAGAGTTATGTAATAATAAATATGATTTATTATTTAAATATGTTTCGAAGAATTACCGGTTACGCGGTAATCGTTTTTATGTGACAATAAAAGATCAAAATTCAAAAAGTCATGTCGGACCCGAAAAGTCAAAGGGTAAAATAGTCATTTAAAATTCTAAAAATTGCCGGTTGTTACAGTTTTACCGAATTGCATCAACTCGATACCTTCTACAATGGTTTAAACCCATCCGATCAAGTTTCTTTGAATTCTGCCGCCGGTGGCAATCTTTTGGAAAAAAGTGCACAAGATGTGTTGAAAATCATTGAAAACAAATCAAAAGTTCGTAATTCAAGAAACAAACCGATTGTTTCTCAAGTGAAAGCAAGTAATGTTGATTCTTCAGAGATAGCCAGTGCCGTAGCCAGTGCTGTGACTAGTGCCATGACCGCAATGTTTAAACAACATCAAGTAACCCCAACTACAGCTTCCGTAAAAGCTATTGACGAATCTTGTGTTACTTGTGGCGTTGTTCTTACCAACAGTGTCCTGCCACCAATGGCAACACTTTTTCGGGCTATCAAGACAATATTCAAGGATATGTTTCAGCAGCCACATTAAACTATAATCAATGAAATACCGGATACCGTCCTCAAAATGTAGCTAACCAAATTCGACCACCGGGTTTTGCTCAACCGAATGTGCAAAATAATCAAACCTGGTACAATCAAGGTTACAATCAAAATAGAGGAATTAATCAAGGAACCCCAAATTATCAAGCTTCGGCTTATCAAGCTCCGATTCATCAACCACAAGTTGTAACGACTAGTGATTTCTCAAACTACATAAAGGCGAATGATGCGGTAATGAAAAACATGCAAAGCCATTTTTAGCTATTTCCATGTTTGGTCAATTCATGTTTGGTCAATTCTAACAATGAGCTTAAGAACATGTTTGGTCAATTCATGAAAATGAATACCCCGAAAGGTGATTTGAAAGCAATCACCACCCGAAGTGGCATTTCTTATGATGGACCTCCAATTCCACTCCCATCTTCTTCTCTTCCTAAGATGGTGGAACGAGAACCCGAGGTGACAAAGGATACGGTGCAACCGAGTACCAAAAACATCCAACCTCCGGTAGTCCAAATTCAAGCTCCAATTGATGAGCCCGTTGTTGCTCCTAAGCCTAAACCGTCTATACCTTATCCTTCGAGAGCCAACAAACAAAAGCTCCGTGAAAAAGATGATAATCTAGCTTCGAAATTTGTTGAAATCTTTAGGGAATTACATTTCGAGCTCAGTTTCGCGGATGCTCTTCTACATATGCCGAAATTTGCTTCAATGTTTAAAAGTCTCCTTAATAACAAAGAAAAATTGTTTGACTTAGCTAAAACACTGGTGAATGAGAATTGTTCGGCGGTTATCCTAAAAAAGTTGCCCGAAAAACTTGGAGACCCCGACAAGTTTCTTATTCCATGTGATTTTCCAGAGTTAGTTGAATGCTTAGCCTTGGCCGATCTTGGTGCAAGCATCAACTTGATGCCTCTTTCCATATGGAAGAAGCTCTCACTCCCCGAACTTACTCCTACTCAAATGATTCTTGAACTTGCAGACCGATCGACTACTAGTCCATCCGGTATTGCCGAAGATGTCTTTGTAAAAGTAGGAAAGTTCCATTTTCCGGCCGACTTCGTAGTCGTTGATTTTTGAGGATGGCACGTGCTTTGATTGATGTTTACGGTGAAGAATTAACTCTCCGAGTTGATGATGAAGCCATAACCTTTAAAGTTGGTCAAACTTCGAGATACTCCTACAATGATGTTGTGTCGATTAATCGAATCGATGTCATCGACGTAGCTTGTGAGGAGTATGCTCAAGAAGTGCTCGGATTTTCAGATAGTTCTATGAGTGGCGAATCCCACTCTGTCTTTATGATCCTATCCTTTTCTACTTCTTCTTCCCGGCCCCCTCTCTCACTTATTTTAAGGAAGGTAACTTCATTTTGTTAAGAAAGATCAAAGCTTGTCTACAAATATTCAATTCTAAACCTCGGAATTGCATGATGATGACTTTGATCCGGAGGGAGACCTTCTTCTACTCGAGAAGTTATTAAACGATGATCCGTCATCTCCTCTCCCTCTGAAAGAACTTCATGTTGAGGAACTTAAAATCGTAAAATCTTCTATTGATAATCCTCCGGAGCTTGAGCTCAAGGACTTACCTTCTCATCTTGAGTATGCATTTTTAGAGGGTACCGATAAACTACCCGTCATAATTGCTAAAAACTTAAAAGAAGATGAGAAGGTCCGACTTCTAAAGGTTTTAAAGTCACACAAGCGTGCCATCGCTTGGAAAATCTCCGATATAAAGGGCATTGACCCTCAATTTTGTACTAACAAAATATTAATGGAGGATGACTCTAAACCGGCAATTCAACATCAAATACGGGTGAACCTAAAAAGTCATGAGGTTATCAAAAAGGATGTTATCAAACTCCTTGATGCCGGATTGATTTATCCTATCTCTGATAGCCCGTGGGTTAGCCCCGTGCATTGTGTGCCTAAAAAGGGTGGTATGACCGTAAGTTGAAATGAAGATAATAGGTTATACCTTGACTACCGATTAGTTACAGATGGCGTGTATGCATTGACTATCAACAGTAAAATGAATGCCACTATAAAGATCATATCCCGTTAACCGTTTATGACCAACTGCTGGAAAGACCGCGGGAAAACGAATAACATTGTTTCTAGATGGTATTTTCTCAAGAATATTTTTCAAATTCCCTATAACCCCAAGACCAGAAAAGACCACCTACACTTGCCTTATGGAAGTTTGGCTACCGACGTAGCCTTTCGCTTATGTAATGCTCCGGCCACGATCCCAAAGGTGCATGAATGGCCATTTTCGACGATATGATCGTAGGAACAAAGGAGGTCCTTTATGGACGATTTCTCGGTCTTCCGGGATTCTTTCTCCTCATGCCTCTCCCATTTAGACAAAATGCTCAAACGGTGCGAAGACATTAATTTAGTTCTTGTAGGATCGTTTAATTCATAACACGGTGATGATTCTTGTGATTGGGCTAGTTTCTAGAGAGAGAAACACATGAGAGAGAATATCTAGAGAGAGAAAATGTGTTTTCTATGAAAAGAGTAAATGACTAGCTTACCTCTTCCAAAGTTGGAAGAGGCTTATATAGTTTTTACAAAATACCGGGTATTAGTACCCGGCTTAAAACCGAAAGACATACGATTAACTATTAAACTACGAACTATTATAAACAATAAATATACGGGGTGACCGAGTCTTTTACTCATATCTAACAATCCTCCCCCTAAGGGAGGTAACCCTTGAAACACAAGACTTAAGCTCTTACAGCTTGCAGTCTTTTAATTCTTTATGTTACATCTAGTACTTTGTTGTAGTGATCTTTAGATAACAATTGAGCTTGTTCACTTTGACTTGTTTTGATTTTGATCATGAGCTTTCTTAAGATCATCAGCCAAACTTAATCTCTCATCATCTAGTAATTTATTGCCATCTTGTGCCTTGTGTAGAAGGAATAAGAATCAAGTTTTCGAAGCTTGACCCTTTATGAGATCTTTCATAACTTCATAACAAGTGTAGGTCGTGTCTGAGCATTCGGTTATTAACTTGACATTACTAGAACTGGGTATCTCCATCTCCATCTCCATCTTTAAAGGATCCTGTAATGAAACAGTTAGCAATAAAGAGAAAATTAAATTGAAAAATCAGTCTAAGTGTTACTTATGAAAATATTTTGTAATACTTCGTTAGTTTTGATTGGTTGTCAAATGTTTAATAACCGTCAATTCTTATGCTGGAACAAGTTTGATTCAACGTAGAATCGCACCATCGTTTCTTTCCAGTTGACACAAGTTTGATTCTGTAGAAACGCACAAAGCACCTACACTAGAGCTTGTTTGATGTAGGCTCCAGCAGGATTTCCATCTTCAAAGTGAAATACCTCGTATCACTCAGATGTTCTGTGCAATAGCACAAGGATAATGCGTAAGACTATTAAGAAAACCTGTGTTTCACAGTGTGTGAAAAGACAAAAATTTGGAAATGTGTCCTAACGAGATTACATTGATGATCTCCTTGGCTCTAGACCCCGAAAGTGCGCTTGATTTTAGTGATCAGAGGCTGGAGCGACTGAGCCACCTTATTCAATACCCGACTTACTCAGAGTGAGTGAGTCAGTAGATTGCATGTTTAGTCTCCGTGAGAAATGAGACAAGTTTCTTTTAAAAGAAACTCGAATGGCTGGGAAGGGTTGTGCATTGCATCACTGGGTCCATGATGCATTTTCAATGTCAGCAATCAACTTGTGATTCTGACAGCATATGTATGGACCGTTCTTGCCTAAGTGTATGGAGTGCTTCTTCTTTACACCTTATCTGTATAATTCTTTTCATTCCTTCTCAACCCCTTCAGTGCTATCGAGACTTCATGACTAGCACCTGGTTAGGGTATATTCTGTACAAACTCCATCTCAGACGGCACTATTCCCTTGTTCACACATTATTCCTTTTAATCATACCTAAGGACTCTTACTAACTAGTGGATTTTCCCTGGGTCGATCCCCTCCGGTATCTGCCAGGATAATAGAACGAGTACCTAACCTTACCATCCCTATAACTTCTATAAAAAGTAAATACACGGTCCAAGTCCCCTTTGGTACAGTTCACCTTGTCCATAAAAATCAACTGTGTGAAAAAACTCAATCAGGTACTTAATGATATAAACTATCAAGTGTTTAGTACCTGATTGTTTTTTGCATTTCAGAAAGCTCCTCCCTCAACAGTGGCATCGGTTTAATTTGAAACTGTTTAGCATCATGTGGGTGTAGAATACACCCTTGAGAACCATGATGTATGATCATTTTTAGTTACAAGCTGTGTATGGAACATATTAATGCATCCCCCGTCAATCGTTTGAGGGTATGTGTTTATTGTCCAGATATGATAATTTTGAAAGATTTTTTTGTTAAACTCAAAAACCTGTTTTTTTAAGTTTAATGAAAAACTCATGAAAGATTCATACCTTGACACATAACATCAAATTCCCCATACAACTAAAATGTCCAAAGATTATGTTGCATTACCGAAGATATTGGATCTTAATCATTCACTTCTCTTATATAGTTTAGTAGCCAATAATCTCTGAGTCTTCCACTAATGATGCATTCGAGATTTCTGATCTTTAACTTTCTCCCTAAATATCTCGATGACTTAGTTTTGTAAGTGGAGGTGGTGGTGGTGGAAGGTTTGATGTTGTATCAGTTGTCTCTGTTACGCTAGAGGGAACATCAGCTGATGCAGTGAGAGCTCTGAAGATTTGGTTCCTTAGCTTCTTTTGTCTTTCCAAGACCCGATTACACTTTCTAATCGGTACTCAGACATTAAATTTGAACAACACTCCTCCCCCTCCAATTGATGGACCCGTTTCTACTGTAAAGAGTTGTAGTCATTGAATTGAATGTCAAATTGTTCCGAATGATTCAAACAACAACATATAACCACCGTGGTTAAACACAAAAATTTTGAAGAATCAATTAAGAAAAAATTTATTTTGCTATCAAACAGGAAGACTCTCTCGAATTAATAAAATCACTGAAACGTACATTAATCCCAAATTGCATGGATATAAAGTAATCCATGCCCGAGCAAAATTAATTACCCGTTGTTAGGAACAGCTGTCTTTAAGACGACAATCTTTCCTTCGAATGAGAACCGGGTTGCAATCTGAAGTAATTGCAAACCATTTTGTAATTCCAAATGACTTAAAATATTTAACCAAGTAATTTATATGTACTTGTGTACAAAGAGATTACATGAGGACACTGTCCATTACTCATCCTCTCCTTCTTGAAGGCGTTTGAGGGTTTCAGGGGTTAAACTCTTCATCCCAAGTCGTGGGAGTAGAAATTCGAAACGCTCTCTTGGTAAAGCTTTTGTGAGGATATCTGCCAGTTGATAGTTTGTTTCCACGAAGTAGAGTTCAACCACTCCATTTTCCACTTGCTCTCGAATGAAATAATGGAGAGTGTCCCGTATTTCGATGTGCTAAGATCATGAATGCTGGGGGGACATTGTTGCAGCTTAGAGCAATGGCACTTTTGTTATCACAGTACAGAGGAATCTTATTGAACAGAAAGCCGTAGTCTTTTAGCTGAGATCTCATCCAAAGGATTTGAGCACAGCATCCAGACATTGCAATGTATTCCGCCTCTGTTGTTGAGATGGCCGTGCTTCTTTGCTTCTTTGATGACCAGCTAACCAATCTATCTCCAAGAAACTGAGCACTTCCCGACGTACTTCTTCTCGAATCCTGACATCCCGCATGATCCGCATCTGCATAAGCTGTTAGTGACATAGCATTGTCCTTCGGATACCAAAGACCCATGTTACATGTTCTTTTAGGACCGAAAGATAGCGATTTGATTGCGCTTCAAGGTGCTTTTTTGGTAGGCTTAGCCTGATATCTAGCACACATGCACACAGCGAATACAAGGTTCCGGTCCTACGTCTGTAAGGTACATTTAGTGGAGCCCAACATTCCTCTTAATCCTAGTTTGGTCCAACTAGAATCCCATAGATCTCGTCTAGTTTCCAATCGAATCCACCATGTGTATCACAGGGTCAGCGAGATCATTTCCATACTTCATATAAGTTTCGAGAGCATATTTTTGCTTGTTAATAAACGAAGCCTCTAGACACACATTGAGAAACTTATAGTCCTAAGAAAAACGACATTTGTCCCATCATTGACATCTGAAATTTGGAGCTCATTTCTTTGGAAAATATGTGACACGCATTATGATCTGTTGAGGCAAAAATGATGTCATCTACGTATATTTGAACAAGTAGAATATGTTTGCCTGATTTGCGTGTGAATAACGTTGGATCCACGGCACCTTGAAGAAATTGGGTTTGGCCAAAAGGAACTTTTGATAGTGTATCATACCAGTCCTTTGGTGCCTGCTTTAGCCCATAAGACCTTTATCAGACGATAAACTGCGTAGGATTATCTGGTCCTCAAATCGTCAGGCAGACTGACAAAGACTTCTTCCTTGAAGACACCCATCAGAAAGCAGTTTTAACATCATCTGGTAGAAGATCATATTCTTGGTTGCATGCAATGGCAATGAATTATTCCATGATGGCCTCTATCTGTGTACTTGAGCAAACGATTCTTCAAAACAAAACCTTCCTCCTGACGATATCCCTTTGCAACTACGATCTTTGTTTTTCAGTACATCACCATAATCATCAAGCTTCACTCATGTAGATCCCTAGAGAGCGATAACTCATAACATACGACATTGGGCGAGGTACTAATTCCCTCAAATCAAGTCGATCAAATTCGTGAATTTCATCTGCATGGCTTGAACCAGCATTCATCTATCACGGCCATTGTTGAAGTTCTTGGGTTTGACTTTGGACAGATATCATGTAAGGAAACAACACCACAAAAGCATCGAATGCTAACTGTGTTTTCTGGTAGACACAGGACGAGAGGGGGGGGGGGGGGGGGGGGGGATTGCCAATGATGTTATCAAAGAGGTGATCTTTGGGCCATCTTCTAAGATGATCGGTGGTTGAAGTAACTTGGATTGGGATTCAGTTAAACTAACATCCCAGATGTTAGACTGTTGCAAACTAGGTTCTCCTTCAACAGGGTTAAACTGAGGGATGAAGGTCAGCTTGAGTAATTGATGTATATTCGATAGTTGTCCAGCTGGATCTCCTGAGGGAAAACTGGAGTATCACTTGTGGGATGACAGTGAATGACTTTGTAGAAGGTGCATCTTGAGCAATCCATTGTAGAAACAGATTATTTGTAGAAACAAATAGAGCATCACTACAGTTGGCCGTAGGGACTGGTTCAACTATCTGTAGATTGAGATCCAAATATTCATCGAACAACTTTGGAAAAGAATAAAAAATAAAAAAAACTAAAAAATCTCCAGATCTTTTATCTGTTGGTGGAAATGAATGTAGTAGCAGATAGACATGGGCGACCTGAATTGAGTTGTCTAGGAGGTCACTGCTATGCTCGGTTTACCGACTCATTCGTTTTTTTTTCCCCCCTCCCCCCCCCCCCAGTGTCCTGAACTGATGGTTACAGGAGCCATCGTCTGATCATCTCATCGAAATGTGACACGAATTTTCCATTGAAACGACGAGTTCCATTGTTGTAATCTATAGCCCTCCTGCTAGGAGCATACCCAACGAAAATCCCAATGTCAGCTTTGGCTTGAAATTTTCCTAGATCTTCGCTATCATTTGTAGGATAGCACAGAGCACCAAATACTCAGAGAAATGTAAGATCAGGCTTCTTATCATGTACAAGCTCATAAGGGGTTTTGTTGTGACGAGTATGAATTAGGGATCGATTCTGGGTGTAACAAGCAGTAGCTACAGCTTCTGCCCATAGAAACATCGGAGCTTTTGAAATATCACATGTACGTGCCTGCTTCCACAATGTATGATTTCGTCTTTCGACAATGCCCGTTTTGTTGAGGAGTTTCTCAAGAACAGAACTTTGATGAAAATGATGCCCACACCTTCATAGTATTAGACATATCTTGGTTACGAATTCCGTATCCATTATCTGATTCGAAGTATCTGACTGTTTTTGTTGATACCAACTGTATTTGCTTAAGAAAGTTGATGACAAACTCTAGAGTTTCATCCTTTGATCTCAAAAACTTTACCCATGTGAATCTTGAATAGTCATCCACGATGACTAAAATGTATTTCTTCCCATTAATACTCTGGACTCTCATTGGACCACACAGATCCATGTAAAGGGTATGAAGAACTTCCATATTTGTGTTTTCAGATTTTGGTTTGTGGGAGAACTTCTTGCTTTTTCCAAGTTGACAGGCTGAGCAAAGATGATCTTTTTCAAACTTCAATCTTGGTAGACCTCTAACCAGATCTTTTCGAGCAAGATCATTGATTGTGCCGAAGTTTAAATGGTTTAAACGACGATGCCACAGCCATGATTTAGACTTGGAAGCTTTGGACAACAAGCATATTGGAGAAGACTTCATCATATCATCAATCGATATCGTGTACAAATTGGTGCGACGACTACCTTTAAGTAAGTCTGCACCATTAATATCACGAACAAAGCAAGAATGCTTTCTGAAGGCAACTTCAAGATCAGAATCACAAAATTGCCCTACAGAGAATAGATTGTGTCCAAGTCCCTCCACGTAGTATACTCTAGAGATCACACTGTCACCAATAACATAATCTCCATAACCCATGATAGCTCCGAAGTGATCATTCCCGAATCTGACTGACCCGATGAACTTTTCCACAAAGTTCTTGAGCTTTGAACGATTCCCCGGTCAATGTTTTGAACAACCTAAGACCAGATACCAAAGGATGAATATGTACGACCTGCATTTGAAAACAGACGAGTGGAAGAGTTTTGGAATTTTCAGTTCCCCAAATTTTTTGTTGGCCGGTGGTTGCAGTTAGATAGAACATTGCACAGAAAGCTTAGTTAAAGGGCACCAGTTCGGCCTAAAGCAAATTTCTTTCCTGTGGGTCACCATTGATAACACATTTAAGATTTTTCCAAAGGCGACTGTACTTTCCTGTGGATCTCCATTGATAACCAACATTAGCAAATATTTTTGCCCGTTGCTTTCGCAAACCTGCTTTTGTTTTTTGTACAAACTGTTATCAACCAGTTTGCCTTTTGGTTTCTAGATTGCGTTCCCTTTATTCGAAGACAAATTTTTAACATTGGGTAGCATTCACAGAATTCAAGATAATAACAACACTTTCAGAGTTTAAAACAATTTTTACAAGTTTTGCACACAGATTCGGAATTCGAATTAATTAAATCAAACTTAACTAATGCTAGAATCAACCGATCACTTTTGTCCATACTGACTTATTTTCCTAGGATGTCCTTCTACTTTCTTCTTATCTCATCTTAGCACAGGATCCAATTTCTTGTATTCTTCTAGGCTTTGATCAGCGTGCCTTCAGTTGGAAGTTATACTCTTGTCGAATAAATCACATGGACATAGTCTGTTGAACTTTCCTGGTGCACTTCGTGTTTTGTGTGTTACTAGATGAAGTTTCCTGGTGTTATTTTCATTAAGTTAACTTTCTTTTCCTAGTTATAGGGTAGAGGGAGCCTTGTTAGCTCTTTCATTGAAACTTTTGGGCAAGTGCCAATCACATATTCTAGCAATTCCTAAGAAGCTTAGTGTATTGGACAAGCATAGTTTAAGTGCATTATCAGTAGTTTAACACTCTAGCTTCCTCTACATTCTCCTAACTGTTTCCTACACTCTCCTTAAGATGGTTGATATAGGTTATAATGGAGCACACCTATTGTACTTAAGGGGATGTGGATTGGGTTTAACATCAATGCAACATACCAGGCGCAAGAACTTTGTTTTACAAAACTTCTAGTGTCAACTTTCCAAATTCCTTCATAATTGACCCTTGTAGACCTTAATCTGTGTAACAAGTGAAGATGACTGTTCATTATTGCTAGCACGCTGAGAGCAGAGCGCGATAACTCAAACAATTCCTTGAAATGTTGCTTCACCTTTTCTATTTCTGCTCTATAAGGTTCACAACTTCTGTCATTCACATTAGAGACTAGAACTTTCAAGTCTCTAATCACGTTGTCTTTTTCTTGAATCTGATGTTCGAGATTCTTAATCTTAAAGAATGAGTTTAAAACAGAGCTTCCTGTGATGTTTGGATTGAGTTATTATCAAAACTTTCTTGAAGATGTTGATACTTTAATTGAAAATTTAGGTATTCCCTTTCAAGTTTTGAAATATGTTTTGACTCATTATGAACTCTAGACACCTCAGCTTCAAGATCTAGACAACGTGATTTTTCCACATCATACACAATTGATTCAACAAACAATTAGCCACTCAGATTCTCATTATCAATGATAAGGTTTTTTCTTACAATTTCAGCACATTGCCTTGTCTACAGTATTCTAGGCCACCTTCGTCATTCATTTGATCAAAAATTTTCTTCCAATACCCTTTAACTTCTTTAAAGAGGGTCGTTTAACTCCTGCAAATGTTCTTTAAGCGTTTTGAAAAAAGGAAATAATTCCGGGAGGTAACATTCTTTTTGTTTGCTCAAAACCCTTTCCCCTTCGGTAATACTATTGGGTTGATTCCTTTTTGCAAGTTTTTTCAAATTATCCGTAAAAATTTTTGTGCGTACATAAGTATTAAATCTTCACTGAACTTTTATTGGAAGAACTCTGGGACAACTTGACAGGAGTATTGGGGTGTAACACTGTTCCAATGCTGAAAGTGGTTTTGGAACTGAGGTCTCAGCCTTTTTCCTGTCATTTTCATCTATGGACCAAAATATCTGTTCTGGGGTCAGATTTCTTTGTGGAGCAAAGGTTGCAAGAAGGTTCTCTTTTGAGTAATCTGGGGGGGGGCAATCCTAATTTTATTTTCCACACATAGAGGGCTTTGCATTTTCTCCATCATTCTTTTCCTAGTTATCTCAGCCATATCACGAGTGTCCTCTGAGTCATGCACAACAGGACGTGCATGATTGGACATGACTAATACATGACCATTATAGAGGGCTGGTTGAACTTGCTTTGCACGGGTGAGACATAAGGGATTTTTGTAGCCTATCGCTACCTTGTTCTTTTCATCATAAAACGATTTTGGTTTACATATCATGTGAACCGTTTGTACAGTTGAATCTTGTTGTATAATCTATCTTCAACCTTTCTTAGACTTTTAATGTCTAAAAACTCTTCAAGGAATTTTGTATTCTTTGTTTAAAATCCTTTTTTCAAAATGATTCGCTTCTTCCTCTCTATTCTTATGATGGTAAGAGTAAACGAAGTTTGCAATTGTGGGCAGAATGAAGTTCCGATTTTAAAGACGTTTCGTTTCGATTTCGTCAAAATAATTATACCTCATTTGTTCATTAATCCTTTCGTTCTCTATCAGTTAATTCAAACTTAGCCCATTGTTCATAAAAACCCACCCCGACCAGTTCTTTATCTCGCAAGTTCAAAAGTCAATTTCATAACTACTTTCACAATGCTTATTTGCTGACCTACCTTGTACCCCTGTTTCATGCATTTCCATCGTGAATTGAACATCAATGCAATCATTTTGTACATAAGATACATTTACTTTGTACAACAATGTTCCTTACGTTGTCTTTACCACATACTGATCATTACGGAATAATATTAAATATCACTCGTATAGTCAGCATCAGAGTCAACAATGTAGTTGTGTTGTACATCGTTTTGCATCTCGTGTACTTCATGATACTCATCCATATGATCTACAAAGGTATCATGATCTTGTACCTCAAACGGAGTATTCGAGTCATATGATGGCCCGGCTTCTTCAGATGTAAGATTTGCCATAAACATGGTCTGTGTGGTGGGAGCCTCATTAACATCAGAGTCGACTGCATCGCATTGATCATCTTCAAAGACATTGTCCACATTGAGTGCCACATCATCCACATCGTCATCAAAATTGGTGACCTGATCTCCTGCAGTGAAAACAACAACTGCTCATCCATCCAATTACAGCACCATTTTCATAAGCATTCATCAGCAGCATCTTGTCTTTGAAGTAGTCTGAATCCTGAGGACGCTTGGTTTGACATCTCAGTGCAATGTGTTCCGATTCCTATTGCAGTTTAGCACATAATGGGTTAGCTTGACCAGGATTATTTTCCAACTCTGTTTCTGACCTCCAACATTCCCAGCTAACAACATTTCTCTCCTTGCATTGTTCTCTGCAAATGGTCTTCCTGATTATTCATCATTGTATCTATCACCGAACACCGAACAAACAACTCAGTCATCTTCACTATAGCTTTGTTCTGCCATTAGAAGACATTCTGAGAGCAAGTGGTTGGTTAGGCTTTCAATCAAGTTATCCGTTGAAGTGGCTTCCGAGCATTTGACAGTTACAACAATTGATGGTTGATTTGAGGATTGTGGAGACTCAGATGATTATGATGGATACTTCTGATTTGATGCCATAGACACTAGTGCAAAGGGGTCCATCAAGGTTAAATGGTACCTTCCATCATCATTCTGTCTCATCCGCTGTCTGACACACTGGCAGGGCTCACTACCTCATGTGCTTCCAAGTAGGCATACAACAATCAAAGTTAGACTCTTTCAAACCTCTGTGTTAGTTTGACTTCAGTATATGAATCTACTCCATTCAGGTAACATGTGTTCACAAACTTAGAGTTAAGTTGCATTCTAGACATTGTCATCTTGATTTTCTCATTCGTTAATGGCTTCGAAAACCCTAACATAGTAAAACATTGATGGTCTCTCCATGTTGATTTGACAGAAGCGTTCAAATTCATCGTATAATATTGTGATCCCTGTCATCCTTTGTTAACTCAGAACTTCCATAATCATCTTCACATAGTCCCGAAAAAAAAAATGTCTTTGGCGTCAATGTAATGGTTGATGAGTTGAGTAGATGTCTTTGTATACAAGGAGTAAGATATTCGTAAAGCACGAATGTGCAGCTTTAATACCTTTGCTTTTCTTCAGCAAAAAGTCTGTAAAGACCTCTAGCACGTTCTGGGACTAGTTGAATGCAACACCAGTTTCTTCCGCATCTTCAGCAGGAGTTTTGTATTAACGTTCCCATTTGAATGGACCTTCAGTAATCGATTTCAAAATGTTCTCTTCCAGCATCATTTCTCAGACAATACATTACTAATCGTTGTTGCCAAGAATCCAAAGTTTGTTTCTGGCAAGCATTGGTGGGCGGTATCGAACCGGCATACCAAATATCTTCTGACATATTAGACATCTTGATGTATTGGTTATGAATGCAATTAACGTTCACGGGATTTTACAAGTCTAAGATTTAAACCGATAAGAAGTTTACCGGGATTTTACAAAATCAATAGAAAAACCGTAAATGAATAATTGGTTGTGATATTTGGTTTGTTGATTTGTTTGAAATTTGCGCAGTTGGATTATTAAAAAAATAAATTTTACCCCTGATTACCAAGAAAAAAATCTAAATTTGGTGTAAAAATAAGCTAAAAAGGCTAAAGAAAAAAATTATATTTTACTTAATTTTTCCCGCCAAAAAGTGTCGCTAAAAAGGTGTCGACCGAATAAATTTTTACCCTATTACCAAAATTTGAATTTGATGTAAAAATAAGTTAAAAAGGCTATAGAAAAAAGATTACAAAATACTTAATTTTTTTTTTTTAATCAAACCGCTGCGTATATGTTTCTATCAAACCGCCGCTTTGAAATCAACCAAACCGCCTCCTATTGATTGAGCAAACCGTTGCCTAACAGGCCAACTCGCCGCCAAGATCTTACTAGGCAAACCGCCGTGGTTTTGAAGTAACTCGCTGCCTAGTTTTGTTAACTCGCTGGATCAATAAAATAATCAACTCGCCGTGAGCAACTCGCTGCCAATAAACTAAGCAACTCGCCGTGAGCAACTCGCTGCCTATAATCTTAGCAACTCGCCGTGTGTTTTAGCAACTCGCCGTGAGCAACTCGCTGCCTATAAACTAAGCAACTCGCCGTGAGCAACTCGCTGCCTATAATCTTAGCAACTCGCCGTGTGTTTTAGCAACTCGCCTTTGACCTGGTCAACTCGCCGGCTACCTTTTCCTAAAAATCCGGTTCTTGTCCCTTTCTTTTGTCAACTCGCCATCAAGAACAATAATATAATAAGCAACCCACCACGAAGAACACTAGCTCGATTTAAGCAACATCAATCCATTTGAGCTTTAACCAAACAAAGCTAAAACAAGTAACACAATGATGGGTGAAGATGATTAACCTGCCTATATCATTGTTTTCTTCTGGATCAAAAGATACGAAGCACACTCACGAAGAACACCAAATAATTCGAACCTTATAAGCTTTGTTTTCGATCTTGAGGCTTGAGAATCACTTGTAATAGCAACAATACTTCTTCCTTAGCATTTATAGCATGAATAACCACAAGATTAACCAACAAAGTAAGCCCGGATAATCTTTTTGAGCCGTTGGCTTTTCTAAACAAAATAAGCCACGAAATTTAGCTTATTTAACCACACAAATCAATCACGAATCCAACTAGGCTCTGGTACCAATTGTAGGATCGTTTAATTCATAACACGGTGATGATTCTTGTGATTGGGCTAGTTTCTAGAGAGAGAAACACATGAGAGAGTATCTAGAGAGAGAAAATGATGTATTCTTGAAAAGAGTAAATAAACAGTGACTATCTTACCTCTTCCAAAGTTGGAAGAGCTAAATAGTTATACAAATACCGGGTATTAGTACCCGGCTTAAAACCGAAAGACATACGATTAACTATTAAACTACGAACTATTATAAACAATAAATATACGGGGTGACCGAGTCTTTTACTCATATCTAACAGCTCTAAATTGGGAGAAATGTCATTTTATGGTAAAAGAAGCATTTGTTTTAGGACATAAGATTTCCATGTTCGGGATTGAGGTCGACAAAGCTAAAGTTGATGTTATAGTTAAACTCCCTCATCCGACTTCCGTTAAAGGCATTCAAAGTTTTTTAGGTCACGCCGGGTTCTATCGTCGATTTATTCAAGATTGTTCTAAAATCGCCCGGCCGATGACCCATCTTCTAGAAAAAGATGCCCCTTTCATCTTCTCGAAAGAATGTATTGAATCGTTTAATATACTTAAAAAGAAGTTAACCGAAGCTCCGATTTTAGTTGCCCCCGATTGGGACCTACCATTTGAAATTATGTGTGATGCTAGTGATTACGCGATATGTGCAGTCTTGGGGCAACGTAAGACCAAACATTTTCAGCCTATACACTATGCTAGTAAGACCATGACGGATGCTCAAGCACACTACACTACGACATAGAAAGAATTATTAGCCGTGGTGTATGCTTCCGAGAAATTCCGGCCTTATTTAGTCTTGTCGAAGACCATAGTGTATACGGACCACTCGGCTCTCAAATATCTTCTTGCCAAACAAGATGCTAAGCCGAGATTGCTCCGGTGGATTCTCCTACTCCAAGAATATGATGTCATTATTCGTGATAAAAAGGAGCGGAGAATCTCGCGGTCGACTACTTATCAAGACTGGAAAATCCCCACCAAGATGTTCTCGAGAACAAGGAAATTACCGAAACATTTCCTCTCGAGACTCTTGGTATGGTTACCTTTCGTGGTGATTCTAGTACCCCATGGTTTGCTGATTTTGCAATTTACCATGCGGGGAATTTTGTGATTAAAGGGATGTCGTCCCAGCAAAAGAACAAGTTCTTCAAGGATGTTAAGCACTACTTTTGGAATGACCCCTATTTTTTCAAGATTTGTGCGGATCAAGTAATCCGGCGGTATGTTTATGGCCAAGAAGCTGTTGATATCCTCACAACTTGCCATAATGGGCCCATCGGGGGACATTATGGTGCCAACTACACCGCCAAGAAAATTTTTGACTCAGGATTCTTTTTGCCTACCATTTTCCGTGATGCCCATGACTTGGTCACAGGTTGTAACACTTGTCAACGCCAGGGAAAAATCTTGCAACGTGATGAAATGCCTCAAAACGCAATTCAAGTTTGTGAGATTTTTGACGTTTGGGGCATCGACTTCATGGGCCCGTTCCCGTCTTTATGAGGGAACAACTATATACTCTTGGCTGTCGATTACTTGTCGAAATAGGTTGAAGCGAAAGCGCTCCCCACCAATGACGCCCAAGTTCTTTGCAAAATTTTAAAATCTCTCTTCGCCCGATTTGGGACCCCTCGTGCTATCATTAGTGATCGCGGTACCCATTTTTGCAATGACCAGTTTGCAAAGGTCTTGCTTAAATACGAAGTTACTCACCGTCTCCCCATCGCGTATCACCCACAAACAAGTGGGCAAGTTGAGGTTTCAAATCGTGGTTTGAAACACATTCTGGAAAGGACCATAGGCGAACACCGTGCTTCGTGGTCTGATAAGTTGGATGACGCCTTGTGGGCCTTCCGTACCACTTTCAAAACACCCATCGGGTGCACTCCTTATAAGCTAGTGTACGGAAAGGCTTGTCATCTTCCTATCGAACTCGAGCATAAGGCCTATTGGGCCTTAAAGCATTGCAATTATGACCTTGTGACCGCGGGTGATCACCAAAAAATCAAATGAATGAATTAAATGAACTCCGAAATCAAGCCTAAGAGAATTCTTTAATCTACAAAGAGAAAGCGAAGAAGATTCATGACTTCAAAATTAAAAACCGCATTTTCAACGTTGGTGATCGAGTTCTTCTCTTCAATTCTTAATTAAAGATCTTCTCCGGCAAGCTCAAAACCCGTTGGACCGGACCGTTTACCGTTGGTCAAGTTTTCCCCTATGGTACCGTCGAGTTATCTCAAACCGACATGCCAAACTTCAAAGTGAACGGTCATAGACTCAAACACTACTTTGGAGGGGACATACCACCGATGGTTGTCCCGGATCTCCAAACCTTCCCCATGGATAACTAAATTCGAGGAC
>BQNB010123245.1:0-20132 GCA_026074375.1 Tanacetum coccineum
ATCCAAATTGTTCCGACATGGTATACATTAGTCGTTTATGTACCTCCGAAATTAGTGAGCGTTACTCACCCGAACTGGGATGTCAATCCCAAATAGATATATTCATAACATTCACGCTTACAATCCAGTAATTAACAGTTCATAATTGTATAAAAGTGGGGCTATGAACTCACCTCGGTGAATGTGTTTGATATATAAATCAAATATGAAAATTGTCTCGTATAGTCCGAATGCAACCTAATTAAATATAGGTCGTATGAGTACAATGTACTTTGAATAACTAACACAACATATAATTCTATATAGTTACATCACCACCTAAACATATTTGTTTAATTTATACAATTAAACAATATAAATTTGTACTTTAAAAAATAAATGTCCATGTATTCGTATTTGTAAAAATAGTATACTTGTCCAACAATTGATTATTTGTTAAAAATACTTGATTTAATGTTTTTATTATTTATATAATGTTATTGTATAAATAGTCCAATCGTCTTGTAAAATAATATTTATAAAGTTAAAAACATGTATAAATATTATATAAGTGATACCATATCGTTTTGTAAAGTTTTTATTAAAAACGAACCAACACTATTCATGTCAGGAAATAGTGCATAGAAAATCATATTTCTCTTGTTTTAACTCCGTTTTATACGTTCTTTATGTCCACGGTTTCGTATTAAGAAGATTTATCAAAATATTATATTTATGATAATTTAGCTACTGATGAACAGTAACTTTTATTGTTTTTATAAAATTATATAAAACTACTTTTATATATTTAATCTTTGTAATCTTATAAACATCATTACTTATTCATTTTAATTCCGTTTCGCTTGTTCTTTATATGTATGGAATCGTATTTGAGAAATCTAACAAAATATTATACTTATAATATTTATATAAGCTGTTATGAACAGTAACAGTGGCTAAAATTTATAAAAACACTTTTTATAAATTTATTTATTGAAATCGTATAAAATTCATATCTCCTCCATTTTAATTCTGTTTTTAGTGATCCTTATATGCAAGGATCTGTAATTAAAAGTTTTATCCAAGAAAAATATTTTCCAAAAACTCACTGTTATGAACAGTAACGTATTTTTATAAAATTACTTTTATAAAAATACTTTTTATCGTAAACTTGTAAATAGCGTAACTTCTTCGTTATAGCTCGGTTTTTCAAGTTCTCTGTATATTTTGAATCGTCATGAATTGTACTATTTTAATAAAATATAAAATCAATATTATATTTTTCGAATTAAAACAGTAGGTTTTATTTAAATGTTTGAAAAATTATGTTTATAAGTTTTAAACTTAACTAATTTGCTACAAGTCCTCTAATTTATGTACTTACACATCTTGTATATAAATTAAGTCTTTAAGTTTATGTCCATCATATATAGTCCAAAGTGTCTAAGAAAAATGTCCATCATGTTTATTTATTTATATACACTCTATAAATAAATAGTTAACCATAACTTAACAAATAATCATATAAATTATTCATTGCTTGTAAATCCTTAAATAAAATATGTCTTTATGTTTTAAACATTATATTTACCATGAACAAGTATTTTTTGAGTTTATGTAAATTTCTAATATTTTATAAACATGTATAAAATATAACTAGGTGATGATTAACCATATAACAATTATATAAAATATGAAATGAATATATTGAGGAGGTTAGGGTTTATACTAGACCTTAGAAAGATGAATGAAGATGATACGCAAGATTACAAACCAAGTATTAACCCTAAATACTTCAAGAAAACCTTAATCCAACACTTGAAAACCCTAACTTTTCACTTGATTAAACCTTGTATAAACCAATACCCAAGCTTCCAAATCAATTTGTAACACCTTAGATATGCCTAATATCAACCCTTGTACACTTGTAATACTTGAGAAATCAAAGCTATGAATTATTTTGTGACTCAAAAGTGAGTCGTGGGTTTTGGGGCTTATAGGTGGGAGAGTTTCTTTGATTTTTAGCTAGAGAAATGAAGGGAATGAAGGCTTTGCAAATAAGATCCAATTTATAGCTAAAATATCTAAAAATACAACCATAAAAATTAGGGGAAAAGGCATGGTTTTGATGTAAGAAAGTATGGAAAAAAAACTTGTGTAAGGAAGTTAGTAATTGTAAAAAAGGTTGCTTGGAAATGGATTTAGCACGTGTTTGATTTGAAAATGGAAGTCTAGATATTATTTTCCTTGGTGCTTTCTATACTAGAACCGCCTATGTATATGTATATGGTAGTAATATGTATTATTTTGAGTATTGAGTATAATTGTGGGTATTTGGTTTAGTATAGATAGGTATTGGTGCTTCCGGGTATGCCTAAATGTATTTTATTGCGAGACATAAACGTTTTACGTAACCAATAAAAATAAAATATAAAAAGTTGATTATTACTTTCGTAAAAATAATATAATACTTGCTTGACGTAAACTTTTATTTGTTTGGTGCCCGTTTACGTTGAATGTTGATTTTTAGTTTACGCGATTTAACTAAACGATGAAAATTAAAAGTAAACACGTCTAAAAATAAATAATGAAATAATTGAAGTCGTAAAATGACCTGAAATAATGGATTGTTACAGTCTCCTCTCGTTAAAGGAGCTTTGTCCTCAATGCTTTAAGACGTGGCATTGCATGAAGATGCGCGATTGGTGAAGAGGTGCGGATACTTCTTCTTGAATTGATCTTCATGTTCCCATGTGAACTCAGGACCTCTCCTAGAGTTCCATCGAACTTTGATAATGGGAATGCGGCTTTGCTTTAACTGCTTAATTTCACGATCCATAATTTCCACGGGTTCTTCAACGAAGTGAAGTTTATCGTCAATGTGTATTTCATCCAACGAAATTGCTAACGGCTTGTCAAATAAACACTTCTTTAGATTGGATACATGAAATGTGCTATGAACCCTGATTAGTTGTTAAGGAAGTTCGAGTCTGTAAGCAACGGTTCCCATTTTGGCTAGCACCTTGGAAGGTTCAATATACCTGAGGTTCAACTTCCCCCGTTTGCCGAAACGAATAACCCCTTTCCAAGGTGATACCTTTAACATGACTCGGTCACCAACTTAAAATTCTAGATGTTTAGCTTATGCCTTACATCAACGTAACTCTTATAGCGATCACGAGCGGCTTAAATTCTTTGTTTGATTGAATAATCTTCTCGGTTGTATCATGAATAAGTTCTGGACCGGTGAGCTAAGCCTCTCCGACCTCGGCTCAACAAACAGGTGATCGACACTTCTGACCATAAAGTGCCTCGAATGGGGCAGCTTTAAAACTAGCATGATAACTATTGTTGTATGAAAATTCAATAAGTGGTAAGTGTCTTTCCCAACCATTCCTAAAATCTATCACGCAAGCGCGTAACATATCTTATAGTGTCTGAATGGTTCTTTTTCTTTTGTCCAACGTCTCTCTCCGGATGGTAAAGCATACTTTATATCCAAACGAGTACCCAAAGCCTTCTGATATGCCCTCCATAAGTTTGACGTAAACCTACCGTCACGGTCGTAAATGATCGAGACTGGCATTCCATGTCTCGTGACCACTTCTTTCAAGTACAGTCTTGCCAATTTGTCCATGGAGTCATTTTCTCTCATCGATAAGAAGTGTGCAAACTTGGTAAGTCGATCAACAATTACCCAAATGGTATCGTTACCATTTGACGTCTTTGGGAGCTTGGTGACAAAATCCATAATGATATTGTCCAACTTCCATTGAGGAATCTGAGGTTGTACCAACAAACCAGATGGTCTTTGGTGTTCAGCTTTGACCTTTAAACACGTCAAACACTTGCTAACATATGTGACAATGTCGGCTTTCATGTTAGGCCACAAGTTATTTAAAATAATTTGCTTCATATCTGGGTACATCTTGTCGGAACCCGGATGAACAGAATATTTCGACTTGTGGGACTCATTCATAATTAGAGTTCTTAGATCACCATAGTACGGTAACCAACTTCTATTATTTAAGCCCAGTGTTCCATCAGCACGTGGTTCTAACTTTTCCTTCCTGGGGTTTTCTGATTCCCTTAGAGTTTCAACCGTTCAGTCCCTCTCAACATCTCCAGATTCAAGTTTTTTCTGGTTGTTTCCTTGCCTCTGTCTAAGCTTCCAAATTTGTTTGAAATTCCAAAATAACAGTCATAACTAAGGCTCAAACCTGTAATGGCTTAATTCGTTCTTTCCTACTCAAAGCGTCAGACACTACATTTACCTTCCCCGGGTGATAACAAATCTCACACTCGTAATCACTAAGCAATTCTAACCAACGACGTTGTCTCATGTTCAATTCATTCTGATCAAGGATATGTTGTAACTACTAATTCTCCAAATCTTCATAAATCACTAAATCTTTCACTTAAATCTCTCTCATTCAAACCTCTCAAAATGTTGCATATCATTACACTCGTGGCGATGGCAAGCGCGATAGCACTCAACATTTATATGGCCTACGTTCCATACGAAGAAGATTTTCAATATTTGGCCGCAATTCTAGCGCTCCTTGCACCGATCATTATCCTAGCTACTGGCATGGATTTATTTTAGAAGTAATAGATATTATTGTTAGGGGAGCGTTGTAATAAAACTTGTACTTCCCTTTTGTTCTTATGTAACCTTATTTCCAAGGAAATAAACGGATGTTGTAACAACAATTCTATTTGTTATTTTTATTTACGTCTTTCGATATTTTCATTACCACGGTTGGTAACTTTCTTGCATTCCCCTTCTAAATTGCTTTAGCTTGAGCGTGCAAGATTTGTGACATTGGTTTAATATTTATTTTTGCGACCAAGGTTCAGCTTCTAGCGGGCTTATTCGTCCCTTTCGGCTCAACACGTTAGTTATAACATTTTTCCTTCCAGGGTGATAACGAATTTATACATATGGTAGTATCATAACTACTAAGCTCTATGGTATTACGTAGACGTTGAAAGGGGTGATTTGGTATATTCCTTAATGGCGAGTAAACTTGTTAGTGGATCATCCTAGGGTAACTAGGGATGTGTCTTGACTTTTCGACATAGGTTTTGATGTAAGATGATTCCAACTCTATGTGGTAGGGTGGTGTAAAGATATACTTAGTCGCTATGATTACTAATTTTATTCCTAGTGACAGGTATGTTTTATGGACACACACACAAAATTTTGCTTTTCTGAGATATAAGTGGTAAATTAAATTTTTGACAAAAGATTTTAAGGTGCCTACTCCCAGCATGACATGGTCCTTCCCAAATTATACATAGGTGATCAGGCCATGTTTAATTGAGGGTTAACGATGCAATGCTCATTTTCATCAAATTAACGTTATGTATAAAGTAGAAAGAAAAAAAATGGTTTTATAGGGTGACACAAGATAGAAACAAGGTAGTTTTAGGATGAAAACCGTTTTCAAGATAACTATAGGTTGGTTTATAAGACAATAGTTAAATGGTTCGTGGGGTGGTCGTAAAATGATTCATGGGATGCAAACAAAGTGATTTCATATAAATAAAATGATTTATAAGGTGGTAGTAACGTGGTTGTTGAGTTGATTGCAAAATATACATAAGATATCAAGAAGATAATTCATAAGATTGTGAAATGAAAATTGTAAAAATGATAGTAACTTCATTTATAAATTAATGACGAAATAACTTTTAGTTTACAACACAATGGTTGAATGGTTTATAAGTTTTAGCAAAATCTTCATAAGGTGATGGTATAACAATTTTCATGGTAATAACAAAATAGGTTATTAGGTAATAGTAAAATGATTTATGTAATGGGAAGAACATAGTTTATAAGGGGGCATTTTTTACCAGACGACAGTAAAATAGTTTATCGCAACAGTAAAATAGTTTATCATGTGGTAGTGAAATGGTTTATAATGTAATTGTAAAAATGTTTGAAGGGTTATAATAGTTTAGGTAGTGGTTTGCATAAATAAATAGAGAGTAATCTCGACAAGGTTTTCCATGACACATAAGTTCGATAGATAATTTAAATCATCTACGCGTACAACGAAATTCAAAAGAAAGTACAACACAAATTCCTATTGGAATTAGAGTCTAAGAAAGTTTCCGCTTAGGGTTCACTAGGTAATACGGGAGGGTCTCCCCTTAAACATCAACATTATTTGCTACGACACTTGAGTCCATGACAGGTCTTTCTTACCAGTACTCGTTCACACGTTTCTGAAACTTCCACATTGGACAATTACTCTTGTAATGTCCTAGCATTCCACACTCATAACAGGTAACTTCAGCTTTCTGTTTTGCCACTGAGGGCCTCTGTTTTGCTCTGAGTATTAGGGTCCTACAATCTCTAGTTTGATGACCAAACCGTTTACGATTGCCACATTTTGCTGCACACAGGCCAGTGTGGTGAAACTCACACTTGTTACACAATGGTAGATTTCCAGCATAGCCTTCCTTGTTGTTTGGACCGGCAGTATGTGCTCTAATCACTTTAGGCTCTTTGTTTTGTTGCTGGCTAGAGCTTCCCTTGTGGTCACCTTCCCACTTTCTCTTGTTGCTAGTATTCTCTGCTAACTCGTCTTCCTGTCGTTTGATCTGTCTTATAGACTTGCGAGCCATGCGGGTCTTTATCTCATAGATAGCAATAGTCTCAATAGCATTAGCCACTCGCTCGGCTACCATCTGCTCGATTTCTGCAAAACTCATCCTTTGATTCATAGTTGTCATCGTTTCTTGAAAATCACAATGAATAAAATATATTTGAGATTTCATCCAAGGTAAAATCATGACACTTCATGATCACAACATATATGTAAAGTGAGACCATGTCATGCAGGGGTATAAGATAAAAGCAACCATGGCATAAATAAATCAATCATCATAAAATAGCATGATCATAACCAACAACGTAGGTTAATACTTAGTACATCATTTTACATGAATAAAAGAGTACAAGCTTATCATTAACGCTACCAACTGAGTATTACTCAAGTTAAGTATGATATAATACAAAAAGAGCAACAATGACTAATCTATTTGTCTATGGGCCAGGGTTCTTCTCAAAATTCCAAATGCTAGCCTTTATGTTATCCCCAAGTGACTCAATATGCTCTGGTGGTGGTGGTACTGATGGTGGTAGTGATGGCGAGGGTGGTCTGGATCTCTTACAAGAGGAGGATGGTAACTCTGATGAAAGTAATGGATGCCAAGTGGATAATAGTGCAGCTCTTCATCAGTTTATGGCTGCTCTGTAGCCTAGCGGCATCGGGATCTCCTTTCCTGGTTGAATGGCAAGAACAAGGCTAGTAGATAGGGATCGGGTAAATGATGGATGAACAACTGATGTCGAAGTAGACTGGGTGTGAAGTGACTTAGTAGTGTCGCTCAGATTCTCGTCTGATGAATCGTCACCAAAATCCAGTAGGTAGACGTATAAAGCTGGTGTGTGATCTGGTGATGGTGGTGCGGGTCTCATGGGTAAGGTAGTAATCTCATTGTCATAATCGGATATGATGACAAATGGAGTAAATACTTCGGTACGTGGTGCCGTAGTGAAAAAAGGTGTGGGACGAGGTGTGGTCATAGTGCTATGACCATCCAGGGTTTTATGTAAGTATCGTATGTAAGACAAATGTAAGATATACATATGATAAGGTAAATATATATATAAATCATGTAAATACAAAGTGTAAGCAAGTAGTGTATGCACATGAAAAGTTTTGATGTGATGCAATGTTCATGAAAACGGTTATAGTCTAGGTAAAATATGCAACCTAGTTCTCTATAACCTTGGCTCTGAATACCAATCTGTAACACCCTCAAATAGGGTCGCAGCGGAATATGGGTCTGAGAGTGTTACATCAAAGATCAACAACATAATATATAAGAACGACCTCTATATGAGTCGTTGAAAATAATACATTGGATTAAATAAATGGTTTGTTACAAAAGCCCATAGCTTAACTTGTTCATCCTTGAAAAGTGTAAAGATTTTAATACATAACAAATACACCAAAATGTAATTCACTTAAATCTTTACGATAATGTGACTCCAAAATGATGACCACCAATGTATCCTTGTTCTTGTCTTATTGACTTGAGAAAAACATGCTTTAAAACGTCAACATAAAGTTGGTGAATTCACAGGTTTAATTAATGTATAAAGTAGGACCGCAAGATTTCCAAGTGTAAGACATGTAACACATATAATATCTCAAAAGTAATTACGAAATGCACTAAGCTCATGACACTGAAGCTACAACATATATGTATGCAAATTAATGCAAATAATGTGCCCGTGTAGATGTTCAACCCGCAACATCCAAATTGTTCTGACATGC
This sequence comes from Tanacetum coccineum, assembly GCA_026074375.1. Lineage (NCBI taxonomy): Eukaryota > Viridiplantae > Streptophyta > Magnoliopsida > Asterales > Asteraceae > Tanacetum > Tanacetum coccineum. Next base: position 8,337 of record BQNB010123245.1, read on the forward strand.
TATACATTCGTCGTTTCAGTACCTCCGAAACTAGTGAGCGCTACTCACCTGAACAGGGATGTCAATCCCAAATAGATCTATTCATAACATTCGCGCTTACAATCCAGTAATTAAAAGTTCATGATTTATGGGCATATTGGGTTATAGCTACTTAGGAAAATTCGTAATATATATAAAGGTGTACTTGCGTCCCATCGTAAAACAATGCATGTTTCTCACCCCGAGAATTATAAATCATTGAAATTGTATAAAAATAGGGCTATGAACTCACCTCATTGAATGTATTTGATATGAAAATCGTCACGTATAGTCCGAATGCAACTTAATTAAATATAGGTCGTATGAGTACAATGTACTTTGATTAACTAACACTACATATAATTCTATATAGTTACATCACCACCTAAACATGTTTGTTTAATTTATAAAATTAAACAATATAAATTTGTACTTTGAAAAATAAATGTCCATGTACATGTATTTGTAAAAATAGTATACTTGTCCGACAATTGATTATTTGTTAAAAATACTCGATTTAATGTTTTTATTATTTATATAATGTAATTGTATAAATAGTTCAATCGTCTTGTAAAATAATATTTATAAAGTTAAAAACATGTATAAATATTATGTAAGGGGTACCACATCGTTTTGCAAAGTTTTTATTAAAAACGAACCAACACTATTCATGTCAGAAAATAGTGCATAGAAAGTTATATTTCTCTTGTTTTAACTCCGTTTTATACTTTCTTTGTGTCTATGGTTTCGTATTAAGAAGATTTATCAAAATATTATATTTATGATAATTTAGCTATTGAGAACAGTAACTTTTATTGTTTTTCTAAAACTACTTTTATATAATTAATATTTGTAATCTTATAAACATCATAACTTATTCATTTTAATTCTGTTTTGCTTATTTTTTTTATATGTATGGAATCGTATTTGAGAAATCTAGCAAAATATTATACTTATAATATTTATATAAACAGCTATGAACAGTAACAGTGGCTAAAATTTATAAAAACACTTTTTATAAATTTATTTATTGAAATCGTATATAATTCATATCTCCTCCATTTTAATTCCTTTTTAGTGATCCTTATATGCACGGATTCATAATTAAAAGTTTTATCCAAGAAAAATATTTTCCAAAAACTCACTGTTATGAACAGTAACGTACTTTTATAAAAATACTTTTTATCGTAAACTTGTAAATAGCGTAACTTTTTCGTTATAGCTTGGTTTTTCGAGTTCTCTATATATTTAGAATCGTCATGAAATGTACTATTTTAATAAAATATAAAATCAATATTATATTTTTCGAATTAAAACAGTAGGTTTTATTTAAATGTTTGAAAAATTGTTTTTACAAGTTTTAAACTTAACTAATTTGCTACAAGTCCTCTAATTTATGTACTTACACATCTTGTATATAAATTAAGTCCTTGAGTTTATGTCCATCATATATAGTCAAAAGTGTTTAAGAAAAATGTCCATCATGTTTATTTATAAATATACACTTTATAAATAAATAGTTAACCATAACTTAACAAATAATTATATCAGTTATCTATTGCTTGTAAATCGTTAAATAAACATGTCTTTATGTTTTAAACATCATATTTACCATGAACAAGTATTTCTTGAGTTTATGTAAACTTGCAATATTTTATAAACATGTATAAAATATAAGTAGGTGATGATTGACCATATAACATTTATATAAAATATGAAATGAATATATTAAGGAGGTTAGGATTTATAGTAGGCCTTAGAAAGATGAATGAAGATGATACACAAGATCAAAAATAAAGTATTAACCCTAAATACTTTAAGAAAACCCTAATCCAACACTTGAAAGCCCTAACTTTTCACTTGATTAAACCTTGTATAAACCAATACCCAAGCTTCCAAATCAATTTGTAACACCTTAGATATGCCTAATATCAACCCTTATACCTTTGTAATACTTGAGAAATCAAAGCTATGAATTATTTTGTGAATCAAAAGTAAGCCGTGGGTTTTGGGGCTTATAGGTGGGAGAGTTTCTTTGATTTTTAGCTAGAGAAATGAAGTGAATGAAGGCTTTGCAAATAGAATCCAATTTATAGATAAAATATCTAAAAACACATCCATGAAAATTAGAGAAAAGGCATGGTTTTGGTGTAAGAAAGTATGGAAAGATAACTTGTGTAAGTATCTTGTGTAAGGAAGTTAGTAATTGTAAGAAAAGTTGCTTGGAAATGGATTTAGCACATGTTTGATTTGAAAATGGAAGTCTAGATATTATTTTCCTTGGTGCTTTCTATACTAGAACCGGATATGTATATGTATATGGTAGTAATATGTATATTTTTGAGTGTTGAGTATAATTGTGGGTATTTGGTTTAGTATAGATATGTATTGATTATTACTTTCGTAAAAATAATATAATGCTTGCTTGACGTAAACTTTTATTTGTTTGGTGCCCGTTTACGTTGAATGTTGATTTTTAGTTGTGATTTAACTAAACGATGAAAATTAAAAGTAAACGCGTAAAAGTCTAAAAATAAATAATGGAATAATTGAAGTCGTAAAATGACCTGAAATAACGGATTGTTACAACACATTCCACGGTTATGAACAAAATATGGCAAAGTTTGTCTTCTAGAAAATGTCACAAACCGTGGTAAGAAGTAACCGTGTATAAGCTTAAACACAAATTGCGGTACACATATAATACACAAACCGCGGTGGCATGTAAAACACAAACCGCGGATTCAATAAGTACACAAACCGCGATCACCAATGTCACAAACAACGGTCTTCAAACACATTCCGCGGTCTTCAAAATATTTTGCACATTCCGCCGTCTTCAAGCTCAAACCCAAAAAACTGCTTCGAAAAATAAGCTTTTAAGCACTTAAAAAGCCATGAATTAAGCCACTGAATAAGCTGTAAACACCCCCCCCCCCCCCCAACAACCCACAGAATAAGCTAAACCCTCAAATAAGCTTGTAAAAGGCTTAAAATAAGCTAAAAATGAAAAGAGTAGATAGATTTGATGATAAGTTTTGGAAAACAGAAAAGGACCCAAAAAAACTCATCAAAAAGCATTAGAAAAAGTTGTACTTTAACAGATTTACTCAACAACTCACAAAAAACTATTCGTGGCTTTTTCCTAAAAATAAGCCCATGAAATAAGTATAATAGACTGTAAATAAGCTAAAAACACAAACAACACAACACGAATACAAAACACCCCCGGTTAGCTCGTGATACCACTTGTAGGACTAGTGATTCAACTATTCGGGGGGACGGGATTGATCAAAATACATAAGGATAAGCATGATGCTTCTAGTGAGCGAAAGTAGAGAGAGGGTGGATGAAAAGGATGTATTATTAGCTTAGAGCCAAAAGTGATACAAATGATTTCACCAACACCCCTCATGGAGAGCCATGAGGGGTATCTATACTAGAAAGAAAAAGTAAACTATTCCTAGTTTACATAAATAACTCTTGCGTGGTACGTAGTGTTAAAATCTAATCCAATTCGCGTGTAAGACGCGAGCTTTACAAAATAGTAAGGCTAACACGGGTTAAATGGGTTAAACGGGTCGATCCACATACATATTTAATCTGTTTAACCCGTGTAATGTGTCAACTTTTGTATATAAAATGGGTTAAATGGGTCAGCCCTGTTCGACCCATATAACCTATGCAACCCGTGTAAGCTATTTAACCCGCCAACCCAATTATATATACGGGTTAAATGGGTCAGGTTCGGGTTAAGTTCAAACAGGTTAGGGTTGACATAGCTGAACCGATTATTTAAATGGGTCAGGTTCGGGTTGGATTTTCTGACCCGCTAAACTGTTAACCCGAACCCGACTCGAATTGCCACATCTAATTTGCACATTACTTATTTTTAAGTTTTAAGAAAAATCATTTTCTCCTTATATGTAGTATAGATGTAGAAATAGTCTATGGTGTACATGAGCCGTGCTCGAGCTTGTTCATGTAAGTGATAGTGAAATAGTATTGTATTGCTTGTTCAATTGTACAGAGAATACATAGGTATATATAAGATATATTTAGCTTGAAAACTAATCTAAGTTAACCTAATGGGCTGGGCCCAACCCTAGTACATATTTTAACATTCCCCCTCAAGCTGTGCATATATGTTGATCACGCCCAGCTTGTTACAAATAGAATTAATACGAGTTCCGGGGAGCGCTTTAGTAAGGACATCTGCTAATTGAATTTCGGTTCTAATATGAGGAGTTGTGATTGTCCCATCTTCTAACTTCTCGCGAGTAAAGTGACAATCAACCTCTATATGCTTTGTCCTTTCATGAAACACCGGATTGGTGGCAATGTAGATAGATGCCTGGTTATCACACCACATCTTCATTAGTTTATATTAAGGAAACCCAATTTCACCTAGTAAATTACGCAACCATACAAGCTCACAGGTCGTTTATGCCATAGCTCTATATTCTGCCTCTGAACTCAATCGAGACACAACATTTTGTTTCTTACTCTTCCAAGAGACCAGGTTGCCTCCAACAAAAACACAATATCCCGTTGTAAAGCGCAAAGTATTAGGACATCCAGCATAATCAGCATATGTAAAGCCTTTTGCTATGTGGTGCCCATGATTAGCATATAAAATACCAAGTCCTGGAGTACCCTTCAGATATCCTAGAATTTGAGTAACATCATCCCAATGTGATGTTCTAGGAGCGGTCAGAAACTGACTTACAACACTAACCGGAAATGCTATATCAGGACGAGTAATAGTGAGGTAGTTTAGCTTCCCAACTACTCGCCTATATTTCTCAGGGTTATGTAGCAATCTTCCATCTTCAGATCTTAGTTTCAACTTTGGTATCATAGGCTCATCACACGGTTTTGCCTCAATTTGACCTGCATCATCTAGCAAGTCTAGACAGTATTTTCTTTGAGAAAGACAAATACCCTTACTACTACGAGACACTTCAATTCCCAAGAAGTACTTCAACGACCCGAGATCCTTCGTCTGAAAACAAGTACCAATAAATGATTTTAATTTCTTTATCCCAGCTTTATCACTACCCGTAATCACTATATCATCGACATAAACCACAAGCAAAATGCAACCTGCATTCGATGATGAGTAAAAAACAGAATGATCATAAACACTCCTTCGTAAGCCAAACTCAATTACTGCATTACTAAATTTTCCAAACCAAGCACGCAGAGATTGTTTCAAGCCGTACAAAGCTTTCTTAAGTTTACACACTCTCCCATATTCCCCCTGAGCAACAAACCCCAGAGGTTGCTCTATATATACTTCTTCTTCTAAGTCACCATGTAAGAAGGCATTCTTCACATCTAGTTGATGAAGTGCCCAATCGTAAGTTGTAGTCAAAGAAATAAACAACCGAATAGAAGATATCTTTGCGACCGGTGAGAAATTCTTAGAGTAATCGATGCCATATGTTTGTGCATAACCCTTAGCTACCAAACGCGCCTTCAATCAAGCAATTGAACCATCAGGATTCATCTTAACACTAAACACCCATTTACAACCGATTGCCTTTTTATGAACAAGTAAATCTACTAACGCCCAAGTACCATTATGATCTAGAGCATTCATTTCCTCAATCATTGCAGCACGCCATCCAGAATGGGCTAATGCTTCACCATCAGCCTTCGGGACTAATATTGAGTCTAAGTTTGCAACAAAGGCACAAGAGGAGGTAGATAACCCATCATAAGAAACGAATGCAGAAACCAGATATCTACAAGTACGTTTACCTTTTCGAAGAGCAATAGGAAGATAAAGTTCAGGTGCAGGAGAAGGCGAGGGTGAATCAGAAGCATTAGGCCTATCACTAGGTGCATCAGACTCACCATATGCCTCAATGGGTGCGCTAATGGGTACATCATTGGATACACTATTTGGTGCATCATTTGGTGCATCAATTGGTGCATCTTATAGCTGGGAGGATGGTTCACGAACAAGATCTGATGTTATTCGAGGTTGCCTAGCATATACTTTAAGTGGCGGAGCGTCATGTTCTGCAGATTGTTTAGTGGTTTCAACAGTGGTAGGAGGAACATAAACCAACAAATCATCATTCTCTACGTGGTGACGATAAGTAGTGACTGGAAAGTAAGGTAAATCTTCATGAAAAGTGACATCTCTCGAGACAAGATAATGATGAAGTTGAGGAGAATAACATCTATACCTCTTCTGAATGCGGGAGTATCCAAGAAAAACACACTCAAGCGACTTAAGATCCAACTTGGTGATGTTAGGTTGAGTGTCCTGAACAAAACACGTACTGCCAAAGATTTTAGGATCAATAGGAAATAGAGGTTTTGTAGGAAATAGAACAGAATATGGGTAATTTCCACCAAGAACAGCTGAGGGCATGCAGTGTATCAAAAAGCAAGCGGTTGAAACAGCATTAGCCCAAAATGGTTTAGGAACTGTCATTTGAAACAAAGTGCACGAGCTACCTCAAGCAGATGGCGGTTCTTGCGTTCTGCAACCCCGTTTTGGGTTGGTCTGTAGACACAAGATGACTCATGAAGAATTCCATGCTGAAGCATATATGACTGAAATGTCTCTGAAAAATATTCTTTCGCATTATCACTCCGTAGAACAGTAACATAGAATTGTGTTTTTATTTCAGCAACAAATGAGCAAAAGTGTGTAAATACTTCAGATCGATTCTTCATTAGATAAAGCCAAGTAACACAGGAGTAGTCATCAATAAAGGTGACAAAATACTTGAAACCAGATTTAGATGTAATAGGACATGGACCCCAAACATCCGAATGAACTAGCTCAAATGGGGATGCAGCCCGCTTATTTGCTCGAGGACTTAAATGAACACGCTTGTGTTTAGCAAACTCACAAGAATCACAATTTAGAGATGATAAATGTGAATATTCAGGACATAATTTCTTTAAACTCTGAAGAGATGGATGGCCAAGACGACAATGTGCTTCAAATGGAGATGATGAGCTAAGTCCAACTAAGGATTTCGAAACCTCTGGTTCAAAAACATACAAACCATCACATTTTCGCCCTCTATCAATGATCTTCTTTGTCTTAAGATCTTTAAAAACACAATATTCAGGGTAGAATTTAACACTACATTGCAAATTGCTGGTAATTCTACTAACTGATAACAAATTAAATGAAAATTTAGGGAGGCTCAACACCGAAGATAATGAAATAGAGGGACTCAAATTAACAGTACCCGATCCAAGAACGTGTGAAATAGACCCATCGGCAATTGTAACATGAGATGAGGATGTATGCGTATCAAATTTATTAAATATATGTGAGTTACCTGTCATGTGATCTGAAGCACCAGAATCAATAACCCATTTAGTACTTGACGAGAATAGACAATTGCCCGATTCAGCAAAATACGCATATGAACCTCTATGTTTCTTCTTCACATAATACCCGAATAACAAATCCAAGTAAGAGATGATCATCATAACTCGAAGTCGTATCATACGGGCCATCAATACGCAAATGAACAGAAGTTGTCTAAGAAAATTATTTAAGTTCAAATAACACAGTAACTGAAACCCCATATCATAACCCCAAATCATCAACATAACAACTATCAAAATTGATTCCATCAAATACCTAAATCCCATTAGCACAAATATTAAATCTCAACCAAAAGTCTAAAATAAACTTGATCTCACCGGGATGAAACTGAAATCAGAAGATGAAACAAAGCTGGAATCTTCTCACGAAAATAGCTGAACAAGTGGCCGTCAAACAATTTAGGGTTTGTGATTCAACCAACCCTAATCTTATGCCTTTAATTGTACTTCCTTGGTACAAACACACAAGAATCCTATTTTCTGATTTATGATAACCTTGCTGTGATACCATGTAAATGATAGTGAAATAGTATTGTATTGCTTGTTCAATTGTACAGAGAATACATAGGTATATATAAGATATATTTAGCTTGGAAACTAAGCTAAGTTAACCTAATGGGCTGGGCCCAACCCTAGTACATATTTTAACAGTTCAAATACGAGCTCAGCTAGAAATTTCAAAAAGATTGAGCTTGGCTCATTTTGAGAGACTCAAGTTCGACTTCGGCTCAACTATTGATGTGATAATCTTGTTTTAAAATTTATGGAACCATATCCGGTAAGATTAACTAACACTCTCAGGCATTTTACCTATTCATATATGATATAGTCTCGATAAGTCTGGGTTTTTCGCTAAAGCGAGTGAACTTATTTATTTTAAAAGAAAACTAAAGAAACAATGAATGTGTTTTTAGTTTACCTGATTATTAGAGTGAGGAATAATGAAAATGACAAATAATAAAATGACAATTAAATAAAAACTAAGATTAAGTCGATTAAAGAAAAACGTGCTCACCTAGCTAATCTTTTAATCCCTAAACGACATGATTTGAAGGTGCAATGTCTAACTAGCTACTAACTTGGTGGGTCGAATATAGTGTAGGTCATATTATGGTCATCAGCCCATACACGCATGTTTAATGACTAACTATCTTGACGGTCATGGGTGATACCTAGCCATGATCATTCATTAAGCGTTTCAAATAACACATATGATTTGTGTTTGATGTGTTTTGAATTGCACTTAATTTCTAAGTATATTGTCAGTTTACTTTTCATTAAATCTTTAACCCTATATTCTATCACGTTTAATCTCGTTAGGTTAATGATCATAACTATAACCATAAATTGATATAGGTTTATATGTTTATGAATCAAGCTCCTAATTTCCAGTTGGTTTCCTACTAATTAATTACTATCAATAGATATCCATGGTTTCCTACTAATTATGTTCCTGATATAGGTCTATAGGGTAAGTTACACCGTTAGTCCGAAGGCCTTGACGGATTACGGTTACAATTCTTATATTTGAGAAATTGCTCCAAACTTCCTCAAGGTCACGATTTTGATGCTTCTGACATCTAAAACCTTAACGCTTGTTAAAAATCTCAGTAAATTCAGGGGTATCCACACCGTTACTGGCATCCACCACCAACCACAATCTTTCGTTGTCCCTCCTCACCTTCCTAACCGTTACTCCACCACCTCCACCGTCACATTAGTTTCAAGAGTAGAAAATACAATTGGTATAAAGAAAAATCACTATAATTTGATATACAAAAACTCGAATACCAAACGCTCAACAAGAAAATAAAAACCCAATGCAAACTCGAATGGCTATTGCTATTAACTATTTTGATGTATCTGAGAAAAAAACATATGGTTTCTTGGTGGTGGCGAATGGTGGAGGTTACGCGGCAACGGAAGCCATGAATGTTTTTTCAGTTTCGTATATCATAATAAATCAAGTACAAATAAGCATATCTTAAAACTTAATTTATTTGGATCGTGATATAAGTATCTATGCTAGATAAGACCATCAAACAAGTCGCACATAAAATGTTGTGGTTTGGGACTTTTGTATCAAGTCTCATATTATGTTTATTCATAATAAAACCCCAAATGAATAAGGGTCCTCTAAGATTTAATATAATAGGACCTACATATCAAATGTCCTATAAAGTTTTATTTTAATAAAACCACGACGAATATGCGTCCCATAAAATTTATTATAATAGGACCTTTATATCAAGTGTCCTATTATGTTTCATCATAATAAGACCCTACTAGAAAAGTGTATTATAAATTAGTTTATTAGGATCCGAGTATTAAGTGTCCTATTAAAAACAACTTAACAAGACTTAAAGTTTAGTTGGTCCTATAAATTGTTTGTTAGGACACTCTATAATAAGGTGTCCTACAAAATGGTCCTAAAAGCCCTCTTTTCTTGTAGTGAACTAAAGTTTATCCACGTTGCACAAGCAAATGCGAAAGAATAAAACTTTGCAATGTAAGGCGCACATTAACGAGTTCACATATATGATAAATACAACAAACACAAAATTACGAAGATTTGCATAACTAACTATTTAGACACAATTTATACAACAACTCATTGCCTACGTATTTAATATTTAATATAATTTAATAAAAAGGGGAACAAAAGCTATTCGAAACACAACGAATTCTAGAACATAGAATTTGTTTCTTTTTAGATAATAATACATATGAAATCATAAGCTACGACTACAAACTATATAAAACATATAAAATCGACAGTTTTAATTCAATAATGAGAACTTACGACCAAAACTTATATGCATAAAATAAAATCAGCAACATATCATATTTCAAATTATACCAGGAAGCATTTATTTTACAAATAACAAATGACAACCCACCACTTGAGAAATCAAAAACCGTGACTTTAACTTACACAAATCATATAAAAGCAGAAACTATAACCACGTATTAGACTGTAATAGATATCACAGACCACTGAAAACAACACATTATAAAAAATGTATACAATCAACACCCATGAACACATATAAGAAGTTAAACAAACGCTTATGAAAAAGGGAAAGCTTTGTTCAGCCAAGAAAAATGTTGGGCACGTGAGGATGTGAGATGGATTTTTTGAAAACCACAATGATGTATTTTTGCCTCACTTTTTCCTCTTTAACTTACAAAATATTTGCACCGTTCGTCACATTGACATATGGTGGCTCACTTTACTAACGGAGGGATGGTTTTTGGACCAAGTTTGAGCTAGGGATTTGAGACTGACTTTTAATGTCTTTTGCACTTTAATCCTTTTGTTTTCATAAATTTGACACATATAATTTTATGTGTTTTTTTCTACACCAAAATTTTTAATTTTGATCAAATTGGATTCAATTTTGACTTTTTTAATCAATCAGATCGTACGATTTTGCATACGTGCCAAAATCAAGCGACCTAATTGGTCCATTTTTTTCTATAGGATTGCTTTGTCGCGAAAACTCCGAAATGATGTAATTCTTTTATTATAAAATTTTCTTTTGGGCAATTCCATATATACCTAAAATAAATACCATAATATCATATTTCCTCAATACATGCTTTAAAAGCATTGTACACATGCACTGAAAAATTGTCATTCGGGTAAATATGGAATTATGAGTTTCTTTCGGGTATATATATTTATATTTTTATTATATAAAAGACCTGTTAAAAAAGATGGGATAAGAGCCGTAAGAATAACAACGGAACTTTTCACAATTTATCCGACTTTGGTACGTGTACTGAAAAAATTATCGATTTGGTACGTGTACTTTTATAAAATGTTTCTCATTTGCAACATTTTGATGAGTGTGTCATACGTGATAGACTGACACGTCAGCACATCTTTTATGTCAAAACCGAAACCGAACCGAAAGTTCGGTTTTTGAGAAAATAAAAAACCAAACCGCCGGTTTCTAGTTCGGTTTATCCCAAAAAAGATAGTTCACCGCTTTATCCCAAAAAAGATTTACCTAATTCCTAATACACAAAGGAAAACCAGGAAGCTAGCCCAGGAAGATGTTGATGTCGTCAGTTACTCTGAAAACATCATCATCATCATCATCGTTTCATCTTCACAAAAATATTAATCCCATATATCTTATCAGTTCACCCAAATCACTGTCTTTTAAAATGTCTACACAAGCAGCAGCAGTTACTTCTTCAGCTACTCTTGGCTTATCCGACACTTTCACCAAATTGAGAAAAGAGGGTAAAGTAAGTATCTTTTTCATTGTTTTTTGTTAAAATGTTGTTTGTGTTTCATTGGACTATGATGTTTTTTTTATAGTAAGTGGGTGTTTGTTTAAGCTAATTTGTTGGCTTATGAGCTTATTTGATTTCGCCTTATATTTCATAAGACCTTAT
>BQNB010123246.1:0-14744 GCA_026074375.1 Tanacetum coccineum
TCATATGTTGTATTTTTATAATTTCTAGAATTAAAATGAAATTTATGCATGCTTTTATGTACTTTTCTTGCATTAGGGGTATTTTGTTAATTTTACACTTATTGAGATTTTTAGGTTTTACAATATTCTTAGCCTTGTGACTAGCGTAAGCTTGTTTTCCAATTTTGCAAACATCACAGAAGTGCTAATCAAACATAAGCTTAGGTAAGTTTCTAACTAATTCCTTATATGCTAACGATTGAATGAGATGCATATTTGTGTGACCTAATCTCCTATGCCACAACGTGGAGTTTTCATCAATCGTTTCTAGACAAATTTCGTCTTTAGGCTTATTTCCTAATTTCATCACATATAAGCCTTTTTTCCAAATACATCTACTTATGACCTTACCATCCTTAGTGATTTCACTACCATGTTTAGAGAAAGTTACTCTACCCTTATTATCACAAATTTGTCCTATACTTAACAAGCTAAATCTTAAGTTATCTACATGTTTCACATTATCTATTTTGAGAGAGTCATTCGAAATCATACCTTTGCCAATGATGTTACCGCGAGGATTGCTACCAAAAATGACATTACCTCCGTTGTATGTCTTGTAGCTTGAGAAGAGCTTTCGGTTACCCGTCATGTGTTTGAAGCATCCGCTATCCTTTATCCACTCATCGGGTTCCAAATTAACTCCAATGCATATCTATTTATATAGGGAAATAACTCAAACATTTGGTCCCTAATATCTCAGGGGTCCAAAGTTGTTAGTGTTAAACATCCCTTGCATTTAATGAAATTGGTTAGGATGTAGGAATAGAAGATACATTTTGCATGGCATGCAACTTTTATGTTGGAAATTGTTCTAAGTTACGGGAACGCCACGAGGTTAATTTTGTCGACCAACGTTCCTTTTTGGTTGCGGTGTCTTAGGACGAGGATAATTATTATTGACTCTTCTAGGTGGTGTAGTTTTTGATCTAAAATTAGGTTCTGAAAATTCAACTCCAGGTTTTGACAATGGCTTATAAATTTTTTTAACTTCATTATCACTAGCAACGAAACTTTGACATTGTTTACTATTATGTGTTTTGGTCTAGGACCAAAAATAGATTTTCGAAAAGAAACACTTTTCTCAGATCCAGGCGTAGCTGCTGGCGGTCCCATAATTATTTTGGGGGCCATCCATATTTATGGGACCTCCATCAGAGGACGCCTTTTTTTGAACCTTCAAAATTTTTATTTCTTTAGTTCCACTAGATGAAGCTTCAAATGAACTAAATCCTAAACCCAATTTTTCATCTGAGGGTTTTTGATTACTTAACATTTCGTTTATTCTAAAGGTTCTCTGACTGTTCTTTCTTCAATCTTCTTGCAAGAAGCCCTGTGCTGTTTACCCTTTCTACATGCCAGACATGAATGATCAAGCTTGAATGTCTTGGAAGGTAAACCTCTAACCAGATTGCCTTTAACCAATTTGTTAATATTCTTGAAGTTTACATGCCCCAATCTTCTGTGCCATAAGACAGCTTCATCCTTTGTTGCCTTTGCAACCAAACAAGTTACTCCTCCAGAAGGAATGATATTCTTTAGATCCAGACTGTATACATCATTCTTTCTAGGAGCTCTAAGTATCACCAGATCTTCATCAACAAACTTAAACTTTGGAGATAAGATAAGACACTCCTTATCAGTGAAGAGAACATTATGCTTCTTATCACAGATTTGAGAAACAGATAGGAGATTGAACTTAAGCTCCTCCACATAGCTGACTTTCTCAAAGTCTATGCATGATGTCTTGATGGTTCCTTTTCCCGTGATTCTTCCTCCTTTAGGATCATTTCCAAAAGCCACATAACCACCTTTGAATTCTTTAAAATCAGACAGCTTGTCCTTGTCTCCTGTCATACTTCCAGAGCAACCACTGTCAATTATAGCATAATCTTTGAGATCTTCTTCTGGATTGCCCTGTACAAACAATTTAAAGAATTAGACTCTTTTAGGGACCCAAGTCATAACTGACTTGGATACCCCTAATGGAGTTACATACTCAAATTGCTTGAGTGTGTAAGATCCATTATCCCTATTCACAGAATCTAGATAAGCCCCTTTTGGTCTCCATGTTTGTGTTGGATTTATCATGGCACTCCCTTTGACACTTACATTTTGTGGAAGTACTGCTTGTGATCCAACAGTACTTTCTTTCTTAACCCAGATAGATTTCATAATTTTCTTGGGTCTTTGTGGTCTGTGAGGAGTCCTTGTGGTAGAAGACCTTGTTGATGGTGAAAAACTTGAGGTTCTAGGTCTTATATTATCCATCCTTGGATAATAAGGTCTACCAGTACTTTGTGAAAGTACTGCTTGTGGTACTCTTGGTCTAGCAGTACCTTGATAAAACACATTAGCAGTACTTTTTGAAGGTACTGTTTGTGTCATTTTTGGTCTGGCAGTACTTTTCAACCCTTCCCTTGTAAGTACTGCTGATGGGATAAAAGACCTCTTTTGGTGAGGGTACCTAGAGTTTCCTGAGAAGTTACTATGGTTCACCCTATTGATGTTGTTCCAGACTGGTCTTGTGTCCCTTGAACCCTGCGTTCCCTTAGGTTTATGGGTTTGGGTTTGTTTGAAGGTTCTTTCGTGTAGGTCACAATCTTTGATTAGGTGATCAGGACTGTAACATACAAAACATGTTTTACCCCCTTTGTGCCCAAGTCCCTTTTTCCTAGATCCTTGACCAACACTGTTTTGACTGTTAGGTGACCTGTTTTCGAAAGATGTTTCACTATTTTCTGAGTTCAAAACAGTTTTCTTTTGAATTTCTGAAAAGTTTAAAGCAGTCTCTTCATCATCACTATCAACCCAATCTTCAATAATGACTTTATTTCTATCAATTTCTGGTTGACTAGACTTTGTATTCTCTTGATTAACGACCTTATTCCTAATAGCTAGTTCATCTATCCCTGTAAAAGAGACATTTGCCCTAGGTGGTATGATAGTACCTGTAGGTGGAGGTACTGCATGGAATCCTTTTGCCTTTTGAAAGTTTGGATACAAAGATTCAGTCGAATTTGTATTCCCAGATGAATTGTCACTTTCCTTACTACTACTAGATTCAACCCCAAATCCTATACATGATTTATGAGACAAATATCTTTGTTTGCTTAGGACTTCATTAGCATTTGTCCATTTTTCAAGTTTTACTTTGAAATCATCTCTTTCTTTTAAGACTTGATCTAGTTCCTTTTGTTTTTCTTCTAGTTTAAAATCCTTTATTTTTAAGTCATATTCCATCTGTTCATACTTATCACCCCATGCATATTTGTTTTTTTCATGTGTTTTAAGTATGACTTCTAATGACTCTAAGCTTATTTGATATCCTAGAATTTCAGTCCTAGCCTTTTGAAAATTGTCTCTTTCAGTTTGATAGTTTTCAAGCAACTGTTTATAAGATTTACTACATTTGGAACAGTAAGGTACCTCTGAGTTTGTAGCCATCAAGGCTAGAGACACTGGTGTATCATCAGCTTTGTTGCTCCAGTCAAAATCACCAAGTCCATCTTGTCCAAAGTGCACAGGTTCTGCATCAATCTCCATGCTCCAATCATCTTCTTCAAGTTCAGTCAGTGCCATCATAGCAAATGTCACTGGTTCAGCATCAAATTCCTTGGTCCAGTCAATTTCTTCATTGTTGTCTGTTGCCACCAAGGCTTTTGAGTTTGAATCTTCAATAGCCACAATCTTCTTTTCCTTACGACCATTTGCTCTGTTTTCCTGATATTTAGCAAATCTGCACTCCCTAGCAAAATGACCCAACTTTTGACAATTAAAGCATTCAATCTTTGACTTGTCAAAAGTGATCCCATTCTTTGGCTTGAGGTCAATGGGTCTTCCTGTTTTTCTCATAAACTTCCTTATCCTTGCAGTTATCATAGCCACCTGCCATCGAATGTCAATTTCTTCCATAGCATCCTCATCAATTTGCAGCAGGTCTTCATCATCATGAGTTGTAGGCATAGATGCTTGTTGAGCAAAGAAAGAACATATGATTTCATCTGAGTGGGAAGCACAGTTAGGAGCAGTTTGCACCTTGCTTGAGGCAGCCTGAGTATATCCTTTTGGGATATTTTCTGAGTCAGCAGTACTTTGTTTCAAAGTACTGCCTTTGATTTCAGTGGACAGAACATCAATATTCTGTGAGTTTGAATTTGAAACACCCTTTAATTCATGCTCATACACCTTCAAGTTGTTGTAGAGATCATCAAACTCCAATTCATCCAATCCAGGTTGTCCCCGAATCATTGTGGCAACTACATGCCACACAGATGGTAGGCTTCTTAGAAACTTCAAATTCGCATCTTTATGGGACACTTTAGCATCATATAATTCAAGTATACTAAGAATGTTCTGAAACCTTTCGTATGCTGAATCTAGTTCTTCTTTAGATCCGATAGTAAACGTCTCGAATTGTTGTTTCAAAAGATTCTTTTGCATCTTCTTTGATGCTTCATTTCCTCCAAATCTTGCTTTTATGGCTGACCATAAAGTTCTTGCATCTTCAGCATCATGAAAACTGAGAAGATGTCTATCAGGTATTGCAGAAAGCAATATGTTAAGAGCTTTCTCATTGTTTCTTCTTGCGTTAGCAGCAAGCGAAGTCTTTGGTGCAGACACTGACGAGGATGCAGGATCAGTTGTGGCTTGGTTTCCATTGGTGATTATATCCCACAGAATATGATCAGTGATGGCAATATACTGTCGCATCTTCATGGACCATAGGTCATATTCACCCTTCTTGATCATTGGGATTCTTAGTGCAGTGACTGATGAGGTGGGAGGGATTGGTTCAGCTTCAGACATCTTTTTGGAGTTTGGAAAGATTTTGAATGATAAAAGTTCTTCTAGATCAGAGTCTCTACACAGGCTCTGATACCACTTGTAGGATCGATATACCTTAGTATAATAAACCTTTAGCCTGTAAAGGATGTTACTTCCTTGAATAAATCCAAGTCGATAACAATGAAACACTGATGTAATACAATTAACTATGCGGAAACTAGTTAACAGTATCAAGAAGAACACACAATGATTTAACAAACGATTTGTATTATCACACGTTGAATCTGCCTAAGTTTGCAGATCCCTAATACAATACTTATCTAATACTTCTAACTAATGCTTTTTGTTGTTTTTGTTGTTGTTCTCTGTGTGTCATTCTAATGCCTTCCTAGAGATCCTTTTATAAACATAAGGATAACTCTAGTAGGTGTACAGTCCTTGTATGACACAAATACTAATTAATACTAATCACTAAAATAACTGTTACATGATAATTACTAACATAACCGCTTAACCTTTAAAGTTCCTATATTAAAGGCAGTATTAAAGGCAGTACTTCGACTTTTCCATACTAAGCAGTACTTGGACCTTTTACTTAGCAGTACTTTGACCTTTTGCTTAGCAGTACTTTGACCTTTTGACTTGTGTTTCCCAACATAAAGCAACTTTATTTTATTCAACAATTATATAGCGTTTAGCAAGCCGGTGGGAGCAAAAAGTCACAATTAACCTCTATGAGCTCTAAAGATATCCAACTAATCCACGCTTAGCATCAAACTTATATTTAACTCTATCATATTTCGTCCTTTGCAAAATTTTAAAGTTAAGCCAAATCGCTTAAGTCTCGAATGCTAAGGGGGGAATGCTTAGAGTTCAAAACTGTCGGTCAAGTCAAAAGCCTACATAATTCTTCGGGCCTCCCCTTACTTTTTTATATATTTTTATATTTTTTTCTTTTTTTTCATCATCATCAATTTTTTTATATTATCATAACTAAATAAAAAAAAATTAAAATTTTGGGTCCAAAAACAGGGTGTTGCGTGGGGGAATACAGGACAGGTACAGGTTATGATCACAATTTCGATTGAAATCCCCCCCCCCACATTAGAAATGGAACATTTGGCTCAATGTTCAAAAAAATCGGGTTTTACCCCCACACTTATCAACGAAAAAGGCAAATGCTAGTAATTCCAAGTGTGAAAGGGAAAACACAATTAATATACACGATCAAGATTGAGGATTCCATAATTAGCAGAAAATCAAAAACCGAATGATTGGAGGATTGAAAACAAGCACGGGTCTTCATGATCTTAAGGAATCTTGCAAAAACGAAACCACATACCATAGAAAGAAACACGCCCCTACACTTAGGCTATAAAATCACACACTATCTTATTAATCAAGAAAATAGAAAGAAGAAACGACACGGGTTGCCTCCCGAGAAGTGCTTGTTTTTGTGCGAGTCTCTAGCTTGACTCTCCCCGAATTCCTTTGTCCTTGGGGCAGAAACAGAAGAATAGAAAAATCACTATCAGATTTTCATATGCCACCGGCTTAAGAGAAGAAAAATGAAAAGTGGAAATGTCGGGGTCAAAAATAGTATCCTCACTCCCGGAGGAGAGAAGAAAAGAAGAATCCACCGAATAAGTAAGATAAGGAAGAAATATTCGGATAACAAATGTGATGGGAAAATAATGACGATCCTCAAATGTTAACTTCACAAATGTCGGAGAAAAACTCTTCTCATAAATCCCAGGGTTCGTCCTCGGTCATCACATCATCATTATCAGGTTCATCCTTTAAGCTTCTTGGGTCATGATCTAAAAACACCTCGGGAGGGAGATTAGGGCTAGTGTCATCAATAAGCAAACTCTCAAGATAGATTATATCTCCTTCTGAATCATGATAACCATTCTAAATATCCGTACAAATATCCATATCTAGAAAAGCATCGATTTCATCATTATCGCCTCCTGGGTCGAAACACTCATCCTTATTAGCATCGGAAAGAGGTGTGACTAACAAAGTCGGCTCATCAAGGTTGGAACCATAAGAATCCTTGCACTCAATGTCCTCTAACACCTCATCAAAAAGAAGACTCACGTCATTAGAGATATATTCGTCGTCAAATTCGAAAAGAGGGTTAGAGAAAGTCACGGATTTTTCCTCAACAATGGGAGAGAAATCATCACTCGAAGGTAAAACACAAACACTATCGCTACCGGATGTATCCTCGAACTCTCTTGGGATTGGAATAAGGTCCTCAACACTGGACTTATTGAATTCGTCCGATTCCTTTTCATGAATAGTGCTAAGTTCCTCATTCCCCATTATGAGAGAGTCCTCGGGTTCTGTAGTTGGTAAGTCATGTGTGATTGCATTAACCGGAGAAATTTGAGGCGTATTATTCAAAGAAATAATGCTCTCCTTGGAAATAACTTTGAAATTCTGCAAACACGATGTAGTACGAGTTTGATGTTTAGCTGTCGGCTCTGCGATATTCTTAACTTCCTGCTCTTCCTTATTGAGACGTTGAGAATTCAATCCGTTTGGTAGACATGTCATGTTCACTTGCTTGTCTAATTGCGACAACTGAAAAAGAAAATTACACAAGTTATATTTTAACATGCTTCCACTTCTATCATTATAATAGTGTCATCTTTAAGATCAAATCCAAATTAATCTTGAAACCCTTACACTACAACGTGAGCTGCAAGTCCATAGAGGAGTAGGTATACAAGTCAAATAGTGGCACCATGAGCAGTAATCATTTCCATCGACCCCTCGATACAGAAGAATCAAACTAACTATGAATCTGCAAATATGTGAACTAACATAAATACACAGCTTGAGCACCAAAAAAAGTAATGATATACATAAGATGAAGAACAAGCTTACCCTACAAGTAGAGCAATTAGTGAGAGAATCAAAAGTATGCATTGATAGCGTTTGTATTTGGATCTTGTGGTCGGAGCAACATAACCAGGAGGAACGTGTTTCTGGTTAATCCATTTGAATTGTGGACGGATCAGAACGACAAATCCTAGAAAAAATCCAGTGAAAAATCCTCCAATGTGTGCGTAGTTGTCTACGTGTGGAATAAATCCGAAGACAATGTTAATGAGGATAATCAAGATGAGAGTCAATAATGCAGCAAACTGAGAATATAAAAAATGAAGAAATGGTCACGACTCACTAGTCTCAAATTGTATTTGATCTTGTTAGAAATATTGCATGTTAGAACAATTTGGTTAAACGAACCTTATTAGCATAAATTGTCCAATTTGTAAGGAGTTCGGAGAGCATTGCTCCAAGTAGCCCGAATAGAGCTCCAGAAGCACCAACGGAGATGGTTGTTCTAATAAACAAACTCGATAAAATACTACCACCAATTCCAGATAATACGTAAAGCACCCCGATTCTCACTGAAAAAAGCAATGTCCCAAAACTAAAATGAAGTTGTTAATTGACACATGCATGTCTCCTTGAAATTGAATGTTGTTCAAGTGTTATACTTATAATGATGTACAAATGTACTTACAATATCCAAACTCTTTCTCAAGGCGAAACCCTATGAAAGCGAAACCTAACATGTTTGCAAAAATATGGAACACACCGGCGTGTGACCACATACATGTAACTAGACGCCATTCTTGTCTTTCTTTGAAGGCCTTCTTAAATTCTAACGCACCCATTTTTACCAACCTATAAGAAAGGTTCGAGACTTGATGAATAATTAGGCTGCACAAGTACACACTTTGATTTACAAAGAAGAAAATTAACCTACAATATAGGTCTTATATAGCGAGCGACACAAACCAATACAACACATGTTCTAATTAATCTCGTTGAAAGAAACGAGTTGGAACAACACTATCAACATGAATTCCCAAAACTAAAACATAAAAACCCCATATAAAATTTTAAATTTTCATGCTAACTTACCATAAGAAAACATTAGAAAGGCCGCACACGAAAATGAGCTAGATTTCATCAAAAGGGAGGAGATAAACATACGTGGTTGATGAAGGACCAAGAAGTGGGTTAATCTTCATACTCTCGAAAGCAAATCGCTTAAGAAATCCTGATGCGATGCATTTATTGGAATGGGATGGACAATTGTTGATGAACATAGAAACTAAGAAAAGAAAGACATTGATGAAAATTGTTGGATTATGGTAGTCGGATAGCACGTATACGTTACGAATATGTGAGCCTATTGGGGGCACACGCGTTAAACACTTAGAGTATGTTTTACTTCACGATAATTATTTAATAGTTGTTAATTACGTTAATTGTTTAACTAGCTTAACAAATATTTAAATATGAACCGAATGGACTAAAATTGACAAAACCCGAACCTTGTGGGTGTCACTTGTTGGCCAACCCATATAGCTTCTAGAAGAGGGTTTTGAGATAAATTTTAGAGACAATGGATAAATATTGTATTGTGATAATAATTATGAGGGTATCATGGTTTATCTAAAACTAGGGTTAGAGGGCTATATAAACACCCTCTCGTCCTCATTTAATTGATTCATAATATACAATTCATAACACATACGATATTTACTATATCCTAAAAGTCAGCCAACTAATAAATCCCTATATCCCATCGATGCCAATAAAGAGCCAACAAAAAATATACCTATGGTCAGTAGCAGATATCACATTAAACCATACGTATTCATATGTTCTACATGCATCCAATGCAAACAATATAACAAGCTATCATATGCATGTTATGCATGTTATGAGATATAATGTATAATAGTTCTTCATCCTTTAATCCGATTGATGGTTTTTTGTTCTCATGTCGACCAAACAAATATAAATCCATCTTAGGGTTTATTCGGTTTGTTTAGTTTTCGGTTCATGACTCACGGGGTGCGTTTGGGATTCGATATAACACGTGGTGTTTGGTATGTGAAGGTAGACTAGCAATCAACTCGTACTCGATTGACGTGTTTGTGTGAGCAACCGTAGAGGCGGTAATTTAACCGCTACTCGTTTCAAGTTCAAGATCAAGAGGTAAGTAAATATTTACTTTGTTATAATTATTTACTTTATTAAGTGTTAATTCTATGTGCCTTAACTAGATCCAATCCGCTGCGCACTCGTAGCTAATTGGTTACCTAGAATGTTAAATCACAACAGTGGCATCACGAGCCAACTCGTTTTGGCATTAGGGTTACACTTTTTGAATTATATCATGTCTTGATTGTTCACGCCTAGATTTAATTCATATATATATATTGATCTGCTGCGCTTAATATTTTATTTAATGTTTTCTTGCAAATATGGCAAAGATTATGCAAATCCTTGTCATGATTAAATAAAATTTGTAGATCTAGATCTTGAATACAATTGATTGCTACTATTGTAAAAAGGAATTAAATTAAACTGTTAATTTAGAAGATATGTTTCTTTTTATAATAGATCACACTATATATTTAAAAGATCTTGATTTTTTTATGGTAACTAAAATCTTTTATTTTTGGAAACTAGATCTTTTACATATTTAGTCTGATTGTGTTTACATATCCGGTCATAAGACCTACTCAATCACTTTTGTGATGAATGGGGCGATCTAGGCACATTGATGAAAACCTAGTGATGGTCTTATGGTTCTTCAATTGGGGAAGACTCGCTAGAAAAAATCGGATTTTACATGTTTACTTGTTAATTTAATGTCATCATTAGCTTTAGTCTTTATGTGCATATTTTTACTTGATTACTCGTATACGCGCCTAATATGTATGCAATACGGACTAGTACCTAAAGAAAGATGATGTTAAAAACTTGATTCTTAATAATTACAACGTTAAATACATGCACTTGTGACCTATTATTTGTTTCGTGCAAAATTTGATTTTTGAAGAAATTAATAAGACTATAAAATATAAAAATTGATTTCAAGATTAAAAACTAGACGCTATGGACTCATGGGAAGTACGGCTCATCCACTAAAATAAACTATAAGAGAAGTTTAAGGCGGGTCATTTTTACGTAATTCCCTAAAGAAATAAGGTTTTTAATATGCTTCGCGCTGACATGTTTCTCCGCTTCTTTGTGCGTTCGATTGGAGTAAACCGTGTGAACCATTGGGCATGTCACTCACAATGTCATTTATTAAAGGTTTTTAAAATCATGAAACAAATTGGTAATTTCATGCCCTCTTTGTACACACTTCTAACACATTTATGTGTATACCCCTTTGAAAATTTTAAGTCTATGCCAGCCAACCAAGAACACGTGCAATTGGTTTGACCGCTTTGGTCAGACCTTAGGGCCCTACCAACCCATGGCGAATTTCGTGCTCTGGTCAGATCTCTGACAATTTTTGCAAGTTTTTGCTTGGTCGACTTAATTCGAGTAGGCTTGGTCAGACCTTGGACCGCGAGGCAGTTAAGATGATACTAAACAAGCTCTTAACTATATTACATGAATATTTTACTAAAGTTTTGACAAGTTAACATAAACCTAAGAGTGCATTAAATGCAAATTAACGCTACGATCGCTTACCTCTTGCCCCACATTTTTACCCCCTGGTCAGACCTTTTTGGTAAGAAGTGGGAAAGGTTTTTCAAGTTGGATCTTAGTCTTAATTAGTAAATTTAATCGGGTAGTTTAATTCTATTAAGAATTTTAATTAATCGAAAAATAACTAATTGAACTTTCTAATGTTTCTGATTAATTGTGTTATTGCAACATAATTCTTAAACGAAAGTTTGTATATTCTCATAAAAAGACAAACATCTATATCTTGGCGTTAAGAAGAGTGAGACTTTCTCCTATCTCATCTCATTGGTTGACAAGAAAAATGGATATTTTATAATTGAATAATTACAATTATTTTTAAACTCACTTTTAATCTTTCATACGATCCTATTATGGTTTGAAACCTTTGAAAGATAAAATATTTTGTGTAACTAGAGTACATTTTTTTCTATAGCTACCAAATAATAATATCTTGCACTTGTCAAGACGATGTATGAGTTTTAAATGTTAATAAGAGGAATTCTCAATAAACCACAATGAGTAAAGAAAATTGCTAGAGGTCTTCTAGGTAAATTTTCTTGGACTAATTTCATTCCTTATAGTGCTAAACACCCTTGTGGCTAGGCATACCGATTAAGGAGGAATTGCATGCTAAAATGTTCAAGTTAATGAAAGCATGAATGGCTAGTCCCTCATCTACATAAGTAGAGCTTCATATACT
Source organism: Tanacetum coccineum (assembly GCA_026074375.1). Classification (NCBI taxonomy): domain Eukaryota; kingdom Viridiplantae; phylum Streptophyta; class Magnoliopsida; order Asterales; family Asteraceae; genus Tanacetum; species Tanacetum coccineum. The sequence continues at coordinate 12,050 of BQNB010123246.1, forward strand.
CTATTCAATACATAAGTACATTGCTACTTGTAGGCATTTTAAGAGAGTAGGAAAGTAAATAAATCGCTATTTGCTTTCTACTGGTGACGTAACACTTTTAATGTTGACAATCTAGTGGGAGCTTTACGGTTTATTACAGAAAAGATATTCATGTAATGTTGTCAAATTCAGTGGGAGCTACAAGCTTTATCTCCTTGTTAGTTACCCATATTATTTCTTGCTTGCTTTTAAATAATTCATTACTTTCCGAATATGAACAACCATAGTTTAAAGAAAGATTGCATTTTATTTGATTAGATAACAAGTTGCCTTTCTGATGTTGCTTCCTGAAATGTTATCTATAGAATAATAATCCACAATTCCTTATTAAACGTTATGGTTCAAAATCTACTTGTAATATCTATGACACTGTAATATCTATGACACTATCATATTGTTTATACAATCGAGCGCTTGTCGTATTATTTGTCTACATTAGATGATGTTGTCCCGTCACAAGTGGGAGAAATCTTAAGTGTGTGCAAAGAACAACATATAACAATATGATTATTGGTTTCTTTTGACCCCAAGGTAAGAAAGTTAATAAATCTACTAGGGCTTAAACATACAAGATGTTTGTTTCCCTATTACATTTAAATGTCAAGATATAATATTAAGCTACTTCAACTAATTGACTACATGTTTTAGTCAATATAATTATGGTTAAATTATATTATTATAATTATGAAGTATTAAATTAACTTGAAATTACTATTGAACTCAAGAGTTTGCGTTCATAATTAATTTAGTTAGTATAATTATGTTTTCATGTTAAGACATAATCATAAAGTTCTTGAATTAATCAATGACTGATAACATAAAGAATGTAGTGAAATTGTTGTGTCTTCTTGTTAACACATTAACATGATCTTGAATTATTCAGAGACTTGTAACGTATTACTTGACATGTTCTGTTTTGTTGAAACACATGAACATAGAGTTAACATGATGTCCTTGAATTATTCAAAGACTTGTAATAAAGTTCTTGTATTATTCAAGAAATATACGTTATAGCATGCATTTGGTTTTAAAATACTTTGTATTTAATTTGGCTCGACCCAATTAGTAAGTATTTTATCCAAAGAGAATTAAGTTATCTACGGAATTCTGATGGAGTCTCACCAATTCATATTCCATAGATACCAACATTATGAGGGTATTCTAAATGTGTTTGGAAACAAACTATATTCATATTGTTGATTCTGATAACTTAAATGGCTCTAACCTACTCCAAATCGATCAAGGTTAGAATTTTACGTGTGTCATAGATACACTCAATATAGTTTCAACCTAGAAGGCATTCAAGACATAATCTATTTATGGATTGGGATAAATCCCATTATGTCTTGTTTAAAGTTCTGAAATTTGTTAAAATCTTACGAATCATATTATTAACAAGCTAGAGATGAGAACTGCAAAATGCATTTTGTTGTCCTAATTAAAAACAATTTATTATTGCTTAAATACTTAGTATTTAGAGAAGTATCTCTTCTTACAAAAGTAAGTGGGAGCATCTATAGATCTTGAAGATATTCAAGATTAAAATACATAACCTTCTGAATTCACTTGTTGATGTCATACTAAGGTTAAACATGGAAATGTCAAACCAAAGTATAATGTAACTCTCGTTCATAAATCCGTAAGGATGCCTCATCAATGGAGTGATATTTTTATATCAATGCTAAGGAGTATAAGTTAGAGGGTCATAGTAAACCTGCTAACAAATAAGATGAATTATCACATCTTGAATCTGATAAATATCTTAGAACTATGAATGAAAAGATGCAGTCCTTAAAAAGGCAATCGAAGTTTTAAGCTTGATTACTCTTTCTTTAAAAGGCAATCAATGTTTTTATAAACTTGATTGCTCATTAACCAAATCGTTTTAAACTAAGGTGAAAATGAGTTTCTTTTGAAGAAAGGCTCATAAGGACAAGATTGTACACATATTAATGCCTGACTAATGATAAGAGTTTTGAATCTTACTCAAGCAATTGACTATGATTAAATCTTTCTTTTCTGCACGCATTAATTATATAAAGATAATTAATTGTCATACAGGTTTTCTTGAATCTGAAATATGGCAAATTAAGGAACATAACTCTTTCCTTAATGATTACCTTGCGAGGACGATGTGTAATCATAAAGGGTTATGAGTCTATATTTGTAATATGACAATTAAGTTTTATAACTCTTTTCCTTATGATTACCTTTTGCGAGGACGGTGTGTAATCAAAAGGGGTTATGAGTTTAAAATAATCATTATAAAGTATACAATATAATAAAATCCAAAGTGTGGATTGAATCATGCATCTAGGAGCTAAGATCTTAAGTTTAATCACAATATGGTTTCTGATTAAATTAAGATAACTCCTGAGTAAACCTGACATCAAGTGGGAGCACTATGTTTTTCTTTAAAATTCATATGTTGTGTAACATATTGAAAGCATCATTCCATCAAAGCTAGATATTAAGCCTTATATTGGAATGAAACTTCACTTGGGAATTTATGAAATAAAACAAATGACCTTGGAATAAATGTTTAATGGAATAAACATATACGGAAATTAAGTCCAACACAATGCAATACATCATTGAAGCATGTCTTAAATGATATATTTCACTTGAGATAATTTAATACATGGATGGAAACCTT
>BQNB010123247.1:0-5000 GCA_026074375.1 Tanacetum coccineum
ACTTGAAAAATACGTTTGCTATGCTAATCTTTCTAGTAAAAATCTGTGTTTTCTACCACTTTAAATAAGTCTACTGAGCCTAAGACATTACACGAGGCCTCTCATAATCCTAAATGGATTGAGGCCATGAATTTTAAAATGGAGGCTTTGCATAGAAACAATACTTATGTTCTTGCTGATCTTCCTCCTAGAAGAAAAGCTATTGGGTGTAAGTGAATTTGGAAAATTAAGTATAAGTCCTCTGGTGAGATTGAGTGGTATAAAGCTAGGCTTGTGGCTAAAGGCTTTAGTCAAAGAGAGGGTATTGATTATGAAGAGACTTTCAGTCCTGTTGTTAAAATGGTCACTGTTAGGTGCTTAATTGCTTTATCTGTTCAAAATAATTGGCCTTTATATCAACTTGATGTGAATAATGCTTTCTTATATGAGGATTTGAATGAAGAAGTCTATATGGAGTTACCTCCTGGTTATTATGATAAAAATGAAACCAAAGTTTGCAAGTTAGTTAAATCTTTGTATGGCTAAAGCAGGCTCCTAGGCAATGGAATGAGAAATTAACTACTGCTCTTATTGAAAATGGTTTTGTGCAAAGTAAAAATGATTATTCTTTATACATGTTCACGCTCTCTCCTAAAAACGCACACTATACGTCTGCATATCAAAGTGCGAGGCGCGAGCTAGAGCGACTCGGTGGCGGGGCTGGCGCGCGACGGAATAGGCTGAATGATGTTTTCATTTGCTATTCTGATGTATGTGGATGATATTGTGGTTAGTGAGAATAATGGGCATGAAATTGATAAATTCAAAAAGTTTTTAAGTTCCAAGTTTATGATTAAAGATTTTTGGTTTATTGAAATATTTTTTAGGGATTGAGGTTTTAGAAAATAAAAATGGTATGTGTTTGTCTCAAAAGAAGTATTGTCTTGAATTGTTGAATGAATATGATTTGTTAGCCTGTAAGCCTACTGCTACTTCTTTGCAGCGGAATGTTGTGCTTAATCATGAGGAGTCTGATAATGTTGTGCAGCAAAATGTTAGCCTGTAGGGTTTAGTGTGTGTGTGCGCGTGTGTGTGCGTGCGGGCGGGCGGGCGGGCGGGCGTGCGTGCATGCGTGCGTGCGTGTGTGTGTGATGATACACATATGCATGTACCACGTACTTATGTATGTCACTACAACAATCGGGGTTTTCCCCAGCAACATTTCGGGGCTTTCCCTAACGATATCGCTGGGGAAACCTATTCCCATCGAAATGTCGCTGGGTAATAGTCGCTGGGGAATCCTCGTCAGGGATACAATCCCCAGCGATAATCCCCAGCGAAGATGTGGGTCCCACTCGTTTTTCTGTCAAGCAATTAGTGCCACGGTGGCAAACTTTTCCCAAGCGACATGTCGCTGGGGAAAAAAAATTTAGAATCACTTTTCCCCAGCGACAAGTCGCTGGGGAAATTTTTTTTAAAATTTTAGAATCACTTTTCCCCAACGACAAGTCGCTGGGGAATATTTTTTAAAACATTTGGAAAGTATTTTATTAAATCAAATTTTTAAAAAATTTAAAATTTTAAAAAATTAAAATCAAGTTTCCCAAGCGATATGTCGCTCGGGAAAACGTTTTTAAAAAAATTTAAAATCAAGTTTCCCCAGCGACATGTCGCTGGGAAAAACTTTTAAAAAAATTTAAAATCAAGTTTCCCCAGCGACATGTCGCTGGGGAAAAGTCTGCATTTTTTTTAAAATACAGCCTGCACAGCAAGCGTTTTCCATATTTGTACCAAAATAACAAACCTGTATCAAAACCTGTATAGACTCATCACAACTTGTACCAAAACACAAATACAAAGTAAACGGATCAACGCAATACAAATACATCACAACTTGTACCAAAACCAAAAGATAATAAAGCTAAATCGTCCAAAATCCGAATAAGTCTACAAAACGGGGATTCCTAGTCATAAACGGGGCTTACTAACTAATATATAACATAACTAATCATCACCATCGCCATCCTCATCATCGCCACTCTCCTCGTCATCACCACACCCGCCACTCCCGCTAGCACCACCCGACTCAAACTCCTTAAACATATATGAGTACTTGGAGTCACTTCTGAAAAGACTCATCATAAAGTCTACCTTTTTATGTATGCTCTTGAGCGACTTTTTGGGGGCGGACATACTTGGCCTGGATGTGGCCCGTGATGGCAATATCCTACCCACGCTGGGAATGTGCCCACGAAGCTTTCCCCCTCTTGTCAATCGATTGATCTCATCCTCCGTGTACTCACCCGTAGCTTCCAGCCTCTTCATCTCCTCCTATGTAGTGACAAAAACACAAGATAGTAAATATATTAGTCGGGTTGCTACATTATTTCTCAATAATTCATTAAAGTGTGTGTTTTAAAACAAAACTTACGTATATAAGGCGGTTCTCATCCTGAGTGAATACCCCGTCAACAGTGTGTGCGATGAAGAAGGTGTCAATCAGCGACGGGTACTCCTGGGTGGCTGTGTTCTGCCTATGTATATACACACGCATATAAGATAAAACAAATTAAAAACGACAAATCACAACACACCAAAGCGTATAATCAGATATATATGTTTATATGTATGTAAAATAATTATAATATTTATTACCATCTCATCTCGAAGGCGAGCAAGCGACCGGGATCCCTGTCGAGATATGATCGTGCTCTTTGCCTGGTTTTGCCGATTATAAGCGGCTCGGGCAATGTTCCTGGGATCATTCCAAAACTAAATATACTTATCCCACCCTTCCGCCGTAATGCCCTCGGGACGTGCCCGCCTGATCTTCTCCACATTGTAACTCCCGATCTCGGTATCTATAACCCAATGATGGGCCTTGAAAGTAGCCTTGTTGGTATTGTACGCTTTTTGCAAGTGCTGCTGGATGCCGGCCTCGATCACTGTCCAGTCGGGGGATTCCATCAAACTGGGTCTGCAATCATATACAACAAAACGAAGACAAAGTTAAAGATATAATTTATATATTTATTTAAATTTGTTTATTTATTTATATGATATAAATAAATAAATAAATTTTGATAAATATACACAATTAAATAAATGAACACGATAATAAAATAAACATAAAAGGATAATTGACCCCAATATCTGTAATGAGCACCGCCTTCCGCTCATTCGGATGCTTCAGCCAAGAAGGGTAGTACAAAGGCACACCCCTAATGACCTCCCTGATGTAGCTAGACTAATGCGCCGCATGGTCACCGAGAAGCATAAGGGTTTGTTTGTCACGCACCTCAAACCGAATCGGGATGGGGCCTTTTTTATCCGTGATGTCCTTTAACGAGAAGTTCCAGGTCTTGTCGCGGGTATGCATCCTGCCCGCTTCCCTGCCGCCCAAATTGGTCTTTCGTTTGCCTTTGCTTGCAAAATTAAGTGAGTGATAAAGTCATAAAAATTCAAGGCAAACAAGTTCAATATATGTATCAAATTTATGTTTGTATTACAATAATATAGAAATTCTTACCTCGGTTAGTGAAGCAACCCCCGCAACCGGTGGCTACATGGTATGGAGGGGGACGATCCTCACCGCCGCCGTTACCGTCGTGGGACCGTGCAACATCGGCTGACATCTGTACAAGTACAATTAGCATAACATATAGAAATTCATGAACAAAATAATATAAGCATGCACAAATTCAAATACATACATATCCAAATAAACATACACATTTAAACAATCCACAACAATTTTATTCATTCATTCAAATATATATGTGTCTTTTGCAAGTTACAACTCAAGATCAATCTTCTTCTTTACTAGAATAAACTTTGTCAACACCATCATCATCAACATTGATGAGGTCTTCATCATAAGAATCTGCTAAATCATGAGGAAGAGGGTCTTAATCATCAATAATATCATCGTCTTCGTCAACAACATTAATGATATCTGGTGGTGCGTCAACCTCCGTTGATTGACCATCTATATGCAAGGTCGCATTATCTAAGTCATTCAAACTAGTAGAAAGTGGGAGATCAGATGAGTTGTCGAAATGTATAATATCAGGATCGTCCTCTACCACGATGACACCCCCATCGGAAAACTTTTTATGATTAACATGTTCGACGACCTTCCAGTGGGGTTTGGTCTTATCTTCAAGGTAGAAGACTTGTTTGACTTGTGTTACAAGAATGTATTGGTCATCTTTAAACACCTCACGACAGCAGTTGATTTGTGTCATGTTGTTTCTAAGGATAAGTTTTTTGACTTTACGTCCTTTGTTGCTAGTGTCGAACCACTTAACTCGGAACAACGCAACTTTAAACAACAAATACTTAAACTCGATGATTTCTTGAAGCTGACCATAATACATTTCTCCGTCAGGGCCAGGCGAATAAATGTCGCTGTTTTGAGTTGTGCGACGTTCATCGCGGCTGTGCATGACATACCTCACACCGTCGACTACGCAAGAGTTTACTGAGACTGGAGTCCATGATGGTCCATTAGCCAAAGCGAATAACTCGCTGGTTGTGCTAACCTCTGGGTCTTGGTCATTGTCTACGTGACGTTGACGGATCTATGAAGAAGATAGGATTAGTTAAAGAACACAAAATATGATATTGTTATTCTTATAGTTAAGTACACAAAATAAGTCTTAAGTTTACCTGCGACCCAAACCAGTCGGGGAATTCTTCTTGCATGTCTTTGTTAGGAAATAACTGATAAAACGTTCTTGTATTAGAAATAAGTCGTTGAAATGATAAATTTAAGAAAAAGAGTTTCAAAATAAAAAAAACGCGTACCTCCTGAACTGGGACCGGGTTAGTGGTCGATTCAGGATCTGTTGTGGAGTATATACCGTTTCACTTTATTTAAACAATCTTGCCATCAAACCGAATAAACGGACCATTAAACCAATCGGTTAATCATTCCGATACAAAAAACACCTGAAACCGACACGTTGGGGGAGGGGGTACACATTACGGTCAGGACGATTAATTTTTCGTGGTAAATC
>BQNB010123247.1:7500-20132 GCA_026074375.1 Tanacetum coccineum
GGGGGGGGGGGGGGGGGGGTGGGGGAGGGGGGGGGGGGGGGGGGAGGGGTGGGGTGGGGGGTGGGGGGGGGGGGGGGGGGAGGCGTGGAGGGGGGGGGGGGGGGGGGGGGGGGGGGGGGGGAGGGAGGGGGGGGGGGGGGGGGGGGGGGGGGGGGGGGGGGGTGGGGGGGGGGGTGGGGGGGGGGGGGGGGTGGGGGGGTGGTGGGGGGGGGGGGGGGGGGGGGGGGGGGGGGGGGGGGGTAGGGTGGGGGGGGGGGGGGTGGGGGGGAGGGCTTCGGGGGGGGGGGGGGGTGGGGTGGGGGGGGGGGGGGGGGGGGGGGGGGGGGTGTGGGGGGGGGGGGGGGGGGTGGAGGGGGGGGGGGGGGGTGGGGGTGGGAGGGGGGGGGAGGTGGGGGGGGGGGGGGGGTGTGGGGGGGGGGAGGGGGGGGGGGGTGGGCGGGGAGGGGGGGGGGGGGGGGGGGGGGGGGGGGGGAGGGGGGGGGGGGGGGGGGGGGGGGGGGGGGGGGGTGGGGGTGGGGGGGAGGGGGGGAGGGGGGGGGGGGGTGGGGGGGGTGGGGGGGGGGGGTGGGGTGGGGTGGGGGGGGAGGGGGGGGGGGGGGGGTGGGGGGGGTGGGGGGGGGGTGTGGGGGGGGGGGGGGGGGGGGGGGGGTGGGGGGGGGGGGGGTGGGGGGGGGGGGGGGGGGGGGGGGGGGGGGGTGGCGGGGGGGTGGGGGGGGGGGGGGGTGGGGGGGGGGGGGGGGGGGTGGGGGGGGGGGGGGGGGGGGGGGGGGGGGGGGGGAGGGTGGGGGGTGGTGGGGGGTGGTGGGGGGGGGGTGGAGGGGGGGGGGGGGGGGTGGGGGGGGGGGGGTGGGGGGGGGGGGGTGGGGGGGGGGGGGGGGGGGGGGGGGGGGGTGGGGGGGGGGGGGGTGGGGGGGGGGGTGGTGGGGGGGGGGGGGTGGGGGGGGGGGGGGGGGGGGATGGTGAGGGGGGTGGGGGGGGGGGGGGGGGGGGTGGGGTTGGGGGGGGGGGCGGTGGGGTGGGGTGGGGGGGGGATGGGGGGGGGGGGGGGGTGGGGGTGGGGGGGGGGGGGGGGGGGGGGGTTGGTGGGGTGGGGGGGGGGGAGGGGGGGTGTGGGTGGGGGGGGGTGTGGGGGGGGGGGGAGGGGGGGGGTGGGGGGGGGGGGGGGGGGGGGGGGGGGGTGGCGGGGGGGGGGGGGGGGGGGGGGGGGGGGGGGTGGGTGAGAGGGGGGGGGGGGGGGGGGGGGGGGGGGTTGGGAGGGGGGGGGGGGGGTGGGGGGTGGGGGGGGGGGGGAGGGGGGGGGGGGGGGGGGGTGGGGGGGGGGGGGGGGGGGGGGGGGGGGGGGTGGGGTGGGGGGGGGGGCGTGGGGGGTGGGAGGGGGTGGGGGAGGGGGGGGGGGGGGGGGGGGGGGGGGGGGTGTGGGGGGGGGGTTGGGGTGGGTGGGGGGGGGGGGGGGGTGGGGGGGGCAATTTACATACCGTCATTTACTTTTAATGCAATTTAAATACTTGTCATTTATTTTAAAAAACATTTTACTTTACTTGTCATTTAATTTCTTGAAACTTATTTTTTTTTAGTATTTTAATTCGTTAAACCTAAGTCCGCAATTGATGAACATTTCACGTCACTTAGCAAGCATTTACATCATTTATATCTTTTAGATCAATTTGAGTATAATCTTGTAGTTTTAAATCTTAGAATTAATATTAGTTTAATTTTTAGTATAAAAATATTATTGTCATTGTCGTTTATTGTTATTTAGCGAGCATGCCCGTTTTAGTATTATTTTAGCTTTATTATAATTTTTATATTATGTTTTTAGTTTAAAACCAAAACCAACATATTTGCCATTCAAGCATCAAACAAAACATTCTCGATGAATTTCAATTCATCTCTCGCCGTGGAAACGACACTCGGAAGATAGACTATTTGGTATTTTATATATTTTATTATATATATATTTATATCGAACCAATCAACCATATTAAGGGTATGGTAGTATAAAGACTGTTACCGATGGTATCCTTTCTACACAACCATGTTTCCCTAGACATATCAACAGCGATACAGATAAAAGCTACTTTTCTAAAGCCTAACATGCATATTCATCACAAGAAGCAACACCACTAAGATCTACATTATAGGTTTCATACAATCATAAATGAATACAATAAGGGGTTTAGCCAAGCATGTTAAAAATAAAACAAGAACAATAAAGAATCAAACAACAAGACATATTGAAAGATTAAGACAGTCTTACTTGATTAAAACATGAGTTGAAGGAGGTACAATAGGATTTTGAAGCCCTAAAATCATCCTAATAAGCTGCCAAACGAACTAGGGTTTGTCCCCCTTTTTTACTCTAAAGTCGCACACATAAAATCCTAATTTCGGGTCTATATTTATAAGAATATTGATGTGACGGCGTCGCATTTTAACCGTGACGCCGTCATAAAGTATAATCTTATAGATCCGAGTTAAGTCGGTGCGGGCTGACGCCGTCAAGAGATGTTGTGATGTCGTCACTAGATGAAGTGTGATGGCGTCGTGTATAAATGGTGACGCCGTCTCCAGGCTCTAAGACTTCAAATCTTGAAGAGTCTTGGTGTTGGTTCGTAATCTTGTCCATTTCTTCTCTAAATGAGCCCAAGTCACGTGTATTTCCTCCAAACGCCTTCCAAATGCACGATTTAGGCCGTTAAATGACCCCGAAAGAGTGTATAAAATGACACCACGTCAATAATCTATCAAGATTACATATGATCTTTCAAGATTTTGCAAATCAAAATTCGGATTTTGTTACTGTTGGTCGGTTTCATTCCGAAAAAGTGTATAAAATGACAACTTATCAGCCTCTCAATGAAAGCACCAATTGATATAACCCTGTTAGGGGTTGTATTAGGATAGGGCACCACTTTAGCGTATGCAAGTACAATTAACATAACATGTAGAAATTCATGAACAAAATAATACAAGCATGCACAAATCCAAACATCCAAATAAATTTACACATTTAAACAATCCACAACAATTTCATTCATTCATTCATTCATTCAAATATATAAGTGTATTTTGCAAGTTACAACACAAGGTTAATCTTCTTCTTCACTAGAATAAACTTTCTCAACACCATCATCATCATTGATGAGGTCTTCAACATCAGAATCTGCTAAATCATGAGGAAGGGGGTCTTCATCATCGCTAATATGATCTCCAATCCATTCGAGGGGTTTGAATAATATATTTCGACATTTTTTGCATGGACATTTAATTTTCCCAGCACTAGTCACTAACGGCGTGCAATGAGCGACAAATTTTTGGACACCATCATAAAATTCTTGGGAACCACGCGGTTTTTCTAACCAAACTTTATCTAAGTCGAATACCATTAAAACCCCCATGCGTTTTATTCATACATTTAAAGATATTACATGGTAGGCAAAAACTATGGAAGGCAATCCTAGATGTTTTGTTCACCTAGTGCAACTATGGAAGGCAATCCTAACTCACTCTTTTAATGATTCGTCTCATATATGAATGCATATAACCGATTTACTATTTGAGAAAATTTCGGCAACATTTCCCCTCAACTCCCCAAATATGTGTTTAAAGACATATTCGTAGGAGTAAAGGAGAAACACTGTCGAAATCATCTCAAATTAGTAAACCATATACGCATCATTTTCCTAAATGAGACAAAACATTAAAAAAGCAGTCCCAAAACTGGGGACTTTCCGAAATTAATTTCTAATAAATTAATTTTGACGGGTTTTCTATAGGATGATCAAATTCAGAAGGGGATTTTCCGAATTTAATCTCTAAAATCCTAAAACAATCATAAACACATATTAATCACATATATGCGGCTTATAAACATATCCAAACACCCCTTTAATGCTTATAAGTTGTGTAAAAACATCTTATAAGCTGTTAAAAGGTTGTTTGGATTTGCTTATAAGCAAATCTCAACACCCTTTAATTGCCAAAGTTATTAACCCAGCTGCCCCGCCAACAAAAAGTTAGCTAAAACAAAAATTAATAAGTTTTACAAATCCCCGACGACATGTCGCTGGGGTGGAAACTAAGGATAAAAAAAAGCACACCTTTTGTAAACCCAAATACCCTGCCAAAATCCGATGCCCGCCAAAAACCCGCTGACCCGCCAAAAACCCCGTGACCCCCGACCAAAAACCGCTGCCCCGCACACTTTTGATGATTAAAACCCGCTGCCTCGCCAAGGAATGGTGATCGTGTGTGGTAGCTTATGCCGTAGTGGTGTCGCATGGATTGGTGTGTGGTGGTGATGGTTTGGTGGATGAGTGGTGTGGTGGTGGTTTTTTTGATGATAAAAACCCGCTGCCCCGCCAAGAATGGTGCTCGTGTGTGGTGGGTTATGCCGTGGTGGTGGTGATGGTGGCGATGAGTGGTGTGGTGGTGGTTTTTTTGATGACAAAATCGTCAAAGAGAGGTGTGGTGGTGGTTTTTTTGTGTTTTAATTGTTTTTGGTGAAGAATGGGTAAAGCAGATATGTTACTGGTTAAAGTTTTTACCCCAGCGACAATCCCCAGTGACATGTCGCTGGGGAAACCGTTAATATCGTTGACTTGTCAACGCTTATCTGTCTACAATAATTGTTACGGTCCCCAGCGACATGTCGCTGGGGAAACCGTTAATATCGTTGACTTGTCAACGCTTATCTGTCTACAATAATTGTTACGGTCCATCAACAATCCCCAGCGAATTTTTACGAGTGTCTGTTTTTTGCGAAAATGGCGCGTTATTGAAAACTTTTGGAGGGTAAACGAAAAAAAAATCCCCATCGAATAGAACGTTTTCCCCAGCGACATGTCGCTGGGGAAACTATTTCTTATTAAAAATTATGTTATATTTATATACATTTATGTAGCTGCCTATATATACATCTCTAATCTCAGATTAGGGATTATTCGTTTTAGTTATTCTCTCTCTTGTTCTTACTATTCTGTCTTTATATTCTGTGTGAATCTTTCTCAATCTTTGAGAAAGAGTTAGGGTATTCTGGTGTAATTGTTCTTTATTTTCTTTGTACTGTATGAACTCAAAACCAGATAACACATTTGAAGTGTTAGTATGATGTTGTGATTAAAAAATAAAAGGGGAGGTTGGTTGTAAGATATTTAAACTGTTTTGTAATCTTTGTATAAATTTCCACACCTTCGAACAACAAGCATTTGAGATTTTGAGGCGCTTTTTGCATGACAATTTACATATATAACCTTACTTCCAACCTCCAAATTTTAGAATCAAAACTATCACAGTATTAATTACTTTTTTAACTTTAATTCTTTATGGGATAGAATATGAAACAGAAAACATCTAAACATCAAATATGTATTTAATGACCTAAGACAAGCTCTATATAGAACACTATCTAATTAAACACTTCATCTCAACCCTCCATTTTATTTTCATATAATGGTTTAGATTAATTCCTATTTTAATTTAATTAAAAAACTCACTTTATTCAATTTTTTTAAACTTAAATATCTCACAAACCGATAATCGTTACGCAAAACGAAACATACCTTCGCGACGAAAATTAAATCATCTTTCTATAGAGGGGCACTTCTATATACTTTCTTAAAACATAAAGTTAAATTAGTACAAATATAAAGGCTAGCAAGATTAATAAGCAACGTTACTAATTCCGATTTATATCAAGGCAACATAAATGTTATAGACGACTTGACCTTAAAACAGTACTCCTAATCTTCGTAGGTTTAGTGTTTATTTGTGAAATAATTCTATGCTATATTTATGATTAATGCATATCGTTCTTTTATGTAATTTGTATACATTAAGTAAAACTAACAATTATTTCTTATCAAACTCTTTTATAAACATGTTAAAACAATGTAGCTAATGTTTCATATTATAACATTTAGAGTTCATAATATATAGGCATACAATACACCTACATATAATATAAATACCTTCATTTTTGTTTAAGAAATAGACTTACAATCAACTTACAGCTTATGGTTACAAGCTAATAGTTATCAAACGTATTCTGATACGATCCCTTAGCGCGATTGTAGCGGGATAGTAGCACCACTTCAAGCGTTCTCTGTCCTAGTGGGATACTCCTTAAGAAGAGAGGAGAAGATTAGAAATTATTTATTGCATAAACATATTTTTCATTAATGAAAATCATTCGTAATATCAGCTATAACCCCTTATCTTGTAGCACGTAAACACAAATATTTACTAATCAATCATGTAATTTATGACTTTACTAGATAAACAAGATTTAATACTTTCTTAAACAACGACATGATTTTAAGGGATAAATTTACATGGCATAATCTTTTTGACCATGCGGGCTTGGACCGGGTATTTTGGATCTGAATGGATCGCCTGGGGTTTGTAACATTTACATCCATTCGAAACCACTTGCCCTAAAGGGTCGGTATCTTGACAACAATCTTGATGTCGGGTTCTCCCATATTCTTCTTGAAATTCAAAGCCTTCATTCTTTTTATTTCTTAGTATGTATTTGGCAATTAAGACTTCCAAGAAACAAGTTGATATCGTCCCTGGATTTCATGCGTTGACTTGCACACATAGGTTTTTACTACAATAAGTTTCGACTCATTACCAATGTATACTTTAAAGAGCTTCGTGTTCTTAACTGGTAGCTTCATTCGTTCAACCACTCCCGGTTGGACAAAATTATGAGTGCTACAGTTATCAATTAGAATGTGCACCTTACCGGTACCCAATGTACCCAATAACTGAAGAGACCGGGGACTTTCGTGCCCGAACAAAGAATTAAGAATCGAGGGTATCCCGCTTTTATGGGGGGGTGGGGACTTGCCTCTTCTGTTCTCGTTAGTGTCATCCCGGACCTGAAGTTTCTGATGCATTAACTCCATTGTTGCCAAAGGTTTTAGTCATCGTACCCGCCACCGGAGCTGCTTGGTCATCCATACGAGCCTCGGTCATTATTGCCAACGAAAATGCGTCACCCAGGGTAGTAGGTCTTGATACTAAAAACTCCCGCTGCAAGTGAAGTTTAAGCCCAAAAATATAGAAGGAGATGAGCAAAAGAGCCCGGTAATCTGTATTGCTGATTCACAGCTTTTCAAATTCTCGTTGATAATCTTTTACTGTCCTCAATTGCAACAATTTCGATAACGCCCCATTCGGATCTTCATATTCTGACGGTCCAAAACAATTCCTCACGCTTTCTTCAAACCTGGCCCAAGTAGTGATCAAATCATTCCTCGTCATCCATTGAAACCATTCCGTATCAGCCGCACTCCTCTAAATAAAACCTGATGATCTTTAGCCTCATCTGATCAAGCACGGCTTTAGTGTTCAGAGCCAAAGTACTATGTGATGGCAAAAATCCAACTCTCTGGATAGACTCCTGAAAACTTCGGAACATCCATGAATGCAATATTTTTTTTTAAATCTTTTTTTTTTCGGTCGATAAACAGTAACTGTGAATAGTACATGATGAACAGTACCGTGAATAGTACTCGATGAACAATTTTTTTTTTTTTGGATCCTTTAATCGGTAGCCCTCAACGAGGACTCTCAATGAAAGCATAAGTTGATACGACCCTTGCGGATAGTATCGGGATAGTAACATCACTTTAAGTGTGTGTGGGCTCCTTAAAAAGAGAGGAAGAAGATTTAGAGATTTATTGGCATAAACATATCTTTCATTAATGAAAATCATTCGGTATATATAGCCGAATAACCTTATCTTGTAAGATAAGATAAACACAAATCTTTTCCTAATCAAACATGTAATTAATGACTAGCCTAGATAAACATAAAGACTTAAATACTTTCCTAAACAATGACATTATTTAAGGGATAGATTTACATGGCATAATCTTTTTGCCACGTGGGCTTGGACCGGATCCTCTTGGATTGCCTGGGTGTAACATTCCACACTCCTTCAAAACCACCTTGCCCTTAAGGTGGTGTCTTGAAAACAATCTTGATGTCGGGTTTCCATATTCTTCTTTGAAATTCAGCCTTCATCTTTTTCTTCTTTATGTATTTGGCATTAAGACGCTCCAAAAGCAAAATAAGAACATGTAGGGTGGAAACAGAGTATTGAACCCCTTTTTTATTTTCATTTACTCCAACACCTATAACCACATTACCTTCCACGTCTGGCTCATCAATGTTTTGCTTAACAGCCACAACCACCACTTTAACCACTTTCGCTTCATCTTGTTTACCATCCACTAACACCTTCATTTCTAACTCACTAACTTGATCTTGTGCATCATTATCATAGGTACTTTTACATCAATCGATTTATGCACCAAATTAAGCACTTTTACTTTGCTTGAAGATTCTGAATCGCTTGTTGGTCTCACCGGACTGGAAGATTCTGAATCATCACCATCATTAACCACCTTGTTAGCTTCAAATCCAGCCGATGTACCCGCCACCAAAGCTGATTGGTCATCAAAACAAGCCTTGATAGTTCATGCCAACGAAAACACATCGCCAAGGGTAGTAGGTTTTGATACTAACAACTCCCGTTGCAAGTACAGTTTAAGCCCAGAAATATAGTAGGAGATGAGCAAAGAGTCCGATATACCCGTAGCTCAATTCATCAGCTTTTCAAATTCCTGTTGATAATCTTTCACCGTCCCCATTTGCAACAATTTCGATAACACCCCATTCGGATCTTCATATCCTGACGGTCCAAAATAATTCCTCACACTTTCTTCAAACCTGGCCCAAGTAGTGATCAAACCATTCCTCGTCATCCATTGAAACCATTCCACAGCCGCACCTTCTAAATTAAAACCCACGATTTTTAGCCACTGGTCAGCGGGGGTGTTTAGTAGCGAAAAGTACTTTGTGATGGCAAAAATCCAACTCTCTCGATAGACTCCTAAAAACTTCAGAACATCCATGAGTGCAATGAAAGAATAATTTTTTTTCCGATGAACAGTAACTGGTAAATAGTAACTCTGATGAACATTACTTGATGAATAGTAACTCTGGTAAACAGTATTTTTTTGGAACTTTAAATCAAAACCCTCTCAACGAGAGCTCTCAATGAAAGCACCAGTTGATACGACCCTTACGGATAGTATCGGGATAGTAGCACCACTTCAAGCGTGTGCGGGCTCCTTAAGAAGAGAGGAAGAAGATTTAGAGATTTATTGGCATAAACATATCTTTCATTAATGAAAACCATTCGGTATATATAGCCGAATAACCCTATCTTGTAAGACAAGATAAACACAAATCTTTTCCTAATCAAACATGTAATTAATGACTTTCCTAGATAAACATAAAGACTTAAATACTTTCCTAAACAAT
Organism: Tanacetum coccineum; assembly: GCA_026074375.1. Lineage (NCBI taxonomy): Eukaryota > Viridiplantae > Streptophyta > Magnoliopsida > Asterales > Asteraceae > Tanacetum > Tanacetum coccineum. Next base: position 16,840 of record BQNB010123247.1, read on the forward strand.
GACATTATTTAAGGGATAGATTTACATGGCATAATCTTTTTGCCATGCGGGCTTGGACCGGATCCTCTTGGATCGCCTGGGTGTAACATTCCACACTCCTTCGAAACCACCTTGCCCTCAAGGTGGTGTCTTGAAAACAATCTTGATGTCGGGTTTCCATATTCTTCTTTGAAATTCAGCCTTCATCTTTTTCTTCTTTATGTATTTGGCATTAAGACGCTCCAAGAACAAGTAGATACGACCCTGGATTTCAAGCGTTACTTGCGCACATAGGTTTTTACACAATAAGGTTTCGACATTGCCGATGTATACTTTAAAGAGCTTCGTGTTCTTAACCGGTAGCTTCATTCGTTCAACCACTCCCGGTTGGACAAAATTATGAGTGCTACCATATCAATTAGAATGTGCACCTTACCGGTACCCAATGTACCCAATAACTGAAGACCCGGGACTTCGTGCCGCGAACAAAGAATTAAAATCGAGGTATCCCCAGCTTATCTATGGCACTTCGTTCTCCTTATTTTGTGTCACCGGACTTGAAGATTCTGATTCATTACCACCATTGTTGCCAAAGGTTTTTAGTCAAATGTACCCGCCACCGAGCTGCTTGTAATCAAACAGCCTCGGTAAATTAGTGCAAACGAAAATGCGTCACCCCAAGTATAGGCTCTTGAAACTAAATCACTCCCGCGCAATGAAGTTAAGCCCAGAAATATAGAAGAGAAGATGAGCAAAGAGCACGTATATCCGTACCGATCACAGCTTTTTCAAATTTTCGTTGATAATCTTTTACTGGTCCTCATATGCAACAATTCGATAAACGCCCCCATTCGATCATCAATATTCTGACGTCCAAACAATTCCTCACGCTTTCTTCAAACCTGGCCCAAGTAGTGATCAAATCATTCCTCGTCATCCATTGAAACCATTCCGTAGCCGCACCCTCTAAATTAAAACCCATGATCTTTAGCCACTGATCAGCACGGGTGTTCAGTAGCGAAAAGTACTATGTGATGGCAAAAATCCAACTCTCTGGATAGACTCCTGAAAACTTCGGAACATCCATAGAATGTCAAAGTTTTTTAAATCTTTTTTCTTTCGATCGATAAACAGTAACTGTGAATAGTACATGATGAACAGTACCGTGAATAGTACTCGATGAACAATTTTTTTTTTTTTGGATCCTTTAATCGGTAGCCCTCAACGAGGACTCTCAATTGAAAGTCAAAAGTATGATACGACCCTATTGCGGATAGTATCGAGATAGTAACATCACTTAAGTGTGAGTGAGGCTCCTAAAAAGAGAGAAGACGAATTTAGAAGATAAATTGCATAAAACATTAACCTTTCATAAAGAAAATCATTCGTAATATATAGTCCGAATAACCTTATCTTAAGATATATATATAAAAAAAAAAGATAAACCAAATCGTTTCCAAATCAAACATGTAATTAATGACTAGAACTTAGGATAAAACAGTAAAAGACTATTTAATACTTTCCTAAACATAACATTATTTAAGAGATAGATTTACATGGCATAATCTTTTTGCCATGCGGGCTTGGACCGGATCCTCATGGATCGCCTGGGCGTAACATATTCAGATTTTATTTCATATCTAATCATTTTGTAACAGACGTGCTTTGTAACATACGTGCTTTTTATTCATATCTAATCATTTTGTAAAAGACCGTGTAAAATATCTATTTTGTCTTATTACGATACATGGCTTCCAAATTTCCCAGAAAGGCCCATCAAGTTGTTGGTTAAATAAAGAAACGGATAAAGAATCTCTCAACTCGTTTTTCAACTTCTCAATGTCGATTTGAATATAGGTGCCGTATGCAGACCTTTGTCGATTAATTTTCTATAGCTTAAAAGAGAATGCATACACACACATTAGTTTTTTACTGCATATCTTAAAGATCATCCATGTCAGAAGATTAATAGTACTACATATCATTTGTTGATATATGGGTAAAAGCCATAGAATACCAACGTACTTTCTGTAATTTACCCAACAAATGAATCATTTACTGTTTTATAACGATAATCACCAATGTACTTTCAAATATTTTTCAACTTGACAACACAACTTTGTACCGTTGTTATTATGTGACAACGTTAGTCCACTTTAGCTAACGAAATCGTATTGAGGAATTTACAAAATCGTCCCTAAAAGTGGTTTTTAATATATTTTTCTTATTTTCGAAAAAATTAAAAAAAATTTCGAAATTTTTTTATCTAAACTTCTTTTTCCTCGAAAATTTTTTATGTTTCGATTTTTTTTTCGAAATTTTTTACACATTTTTATAAAAAAAATCGAGAAAATTTTTATAATAAAAATTCGAAAAAAAATTTATACACATAAAAAATTTACGAAAAAAAGAAGTTTAGAAAAAAAATGTTCGAAAAAAATATATATTTTCGAAAAAATTTGTAAAAATTTTCGAAAAAAAAAAAATTTCAAAATTTTTTATAAAAATGTGTAAAAATTTTCGAAAAAAAAAATCGAAACATAAAAAATTTTCGAGGAAAAAGAAGTTTAGATAAAAAAAATTCGAAATTTTTTTTTTCGAAAAAAAGAAAAATATATTAAAACCACAGGGACGATTTTTGAAACTTCCTCAAACGATCGTTAGCTAAATTGACTAACGTTGTCACATAATAACTAACGGTACAAACGTTTTGTTCAAGTTGAAAAATAATTTGAAAGTACATTGGTGATATCGGTAATAAAAAAGTAAATGGTTCATTGTGGTAAATTTCAGAAAGTACGTTGGTATTCTATGGCTTTTACCCTTTATTTGGAAAAAAATTTCATAGTTTTGTGCTTTTAGATTTGTAAAAAAAAGAGAAAATTTATTTTCCAAAAAACATAAAAAACGCGTTCATATGATATTGTTTTCCATTATCAAGAAAACAAAAGAGGGTTACAAAGAAAACAAGGAAAAATATTATATATATATTGTAGTTTCCTTTGTTATGTTGGGAAATACATGTTTTGTGTTTTGTAGAAAATTTTGGTGGAAAACACTGATTTGAACGCAATCTCAAAACATTTTGTGGAAAACAAAGGTGTTTTCCTCCAACTAAACGCACCCTTAGGTTTTATCATATGCAGAAGCGATGTGGGATAAAAAGAACATTTGAGCACATATTTTCCTTAGCTAGTTCTGTTTTGTTTTGCGTTTTTCACGTGGATTTGAATTAGGGGTGTGCATGAAACCGAAAAACCGAACCTAAATCGAAAAAAACCGAAGAACCGAAACCTAAAAAACCGAAACCGATT
>BQNB010123248.1:3679-20132 GCA_026074375.1 Tanacetum coccineum
AATCATATATGATTTCATAAAATCATATATGATTTGTGATTCCGACAAACTTTTTTCAATTTTGTTTCAGTCACGAATTACGAAAATCATATATGATTCGTATGACGAATCATATATGATTTCATAAAATCATATATGATTTCATAAATCATATATGATTTCATAAAATCGTATATGACTTCATAAAATCATAAAAAAAAATTGTCGAAAGTATATAGTGTCGCCCCTCTATAGAAAGATAATTTAATTCTCGTCGCGATGGTATGTTTTGTTTTGCGTAACGATTAACGGTGTGTGAGATATTTAATTTTTAAAAAAGAGGTGGAAAGTGGGTTTTTTTATTTTTGATGAAAAATGAGTGGCTATGATTGGTTCATTGGGTCTATGACAAATGTTGGGTCTATATTGAACTTTTGGCACAGAAAGTAACGCACGGCCTTGTTTGCAACATTCTTTCCCTTTGTCTTCTTTGGGTCTTTCCATCTACTCGCTTTGCAGATTGGACAATTAGGCATCTTTAGGTTGTCCTCTGATCCCCAAAATAAAAAAACAATCATTTATACAAGCATGGATCAATTCGTATCCTAACCCGATCTTTTTGTATGTCTTCTTGATTTCATAGTATGATGATGGGAAATTGTATCCTTTACTAGGGAACATGCCTTTTGGAGAAGAGCTAGAATCTTGTTAAACCCAACATCAGTTATTTTATGTAAAGCCTTGATGTGCGAAATCTCTGTTGTAAATTCCAATGTAGTCATATCATAACCCGGGTACAACTTTTGGGTAGACGTAGAAAGTAACTCTTCAAACTCGTTATTAGGACCCATTGTTTAGGCTGGTTGAGGACCAGTTGTTTGAGTTAGTGGAGTTGGGACATTATTTGCAGAAATGTCTTTGAAGAAAACATCCATGTCAATGTGTTCAGGTGAATGTGGTACTAGTGGAGGTAGCGGAAGAGTCGGTTCACCGTGATATTTCCAAGTGGTATAATGTTGGTCAAACCCGTGACTAGATATGTGTACCTCAAGAGTTTTGAGGGAACAAAATTATCATCACGGTACAACAGCGACTACATGGGCAACGGATCTTTCATGTGATGGGGTGCAACAATGGCTCACAATGCTTGATGAATGCAAAAAGACCATCTAAAAATGCATCGGAATTACGATTGGATATAGTGGTCCAACTCTTATCAATTGTCATAACTGCGTTGCAAATAAACATATTCAAATAAATGATTTTTATTTTTTTATACCAAAAGGTCATTAACAAAACTATGAATCAAAAAGGTCATACTAACCAAATGAATATGAACTGTTTTGTTTACCTAGTGCAACTATGGAAGGCAATCCTAACCCACTCTTTGAATGTTTTGTCTCATATATGAATGCGTATAACCGATTTACTATTTGAGCAAATTTCGGCAGCATTTCCCCTCAACTCCCCAAATATGTGTTTAAAGACATATTCGTAGGAGTGATGGGGAAACACTGTCGAATTTCTCTCAAATAGTAAAACAGTTATACGCATTCATATCCTAAATGAGATAAAACATTCAAAAAGCAGTCCCAAACAGGGGACTTTTCTATAGGTTGATTAACTTCGGACGAGGATTTTCCGAAATTAATCACTAAAATCCTAAAACATTCCTAAAACAAATTAATCACTTAAGAATATATGCGGATTATAAGCAAATCCAAACACCCCTTTAATTCGTATAAGCTGGTTAAAAACAACTTATAAGATGTTTTTAACCAGCTTATAAGCTGTTAAAGGGTTGTTTGGATTTGCTTATAAACAACTTATTTTGTTTATAAGCAAATCCAAACAACCCTTTAACAGCTTATAAGCTGGTTAAAAACAGCTTATAAGTTGTTAAAGGGTTGTTTGGATTTGCTTATAAACACTTGGTTACATATATAACCACATGGTGTATAACAAGTTAAGTTATAGTTCGTTATCAACCACATGTAAAACAACTTATAAAGCATACCTTCGTTTGTGGTCTCGGCTGTTAAAGGGTGCTACTCGGCTACGACTCGGTTCGGCTGCGACTCGGTTCGGCTGTGACTCGGTCGCGGCTGTGACTTGGTCGCGGCTGTGACTTGGTCTAACAATAACAATAACAAACCTTATTAACAAAATCAAAAAAAATATCAAACCTTATTAACAAAATAAAAAAAAACCTTTATATCAAAACCAATCAATTAAGGGTTTAAGAATCATCATTTAGAGGATTAAAGAAATAAGAATTAAACTTATAGAGGAGGAGGAGGAAGGGCTGCGGTGGTGGGTGGCTGCGGTGGTGGGTGGCTGTGGTGGTGGTTTGTGCTCGGGTGGTTCGTGGTGGTGTAGAAGGGCCTGGTGGTGGTGGGATTTCTTCAAAAATCGTCAACGGTGGATGAGAGTTTGTTTATCTTTTTTTTCCAACTGTCTGTGAACTAGATCTAAAATAAGAGTCGACATTTTTGGTCGACATTTGTTTGTAATTTTGGGTCGACAATGTCGACCCTAAACTCTTTACATATATAAGTTTTTTATAAAATATATAACTTTTTATAAAAAATATAAATTGGTTCGTTTCGGCCGGGTCGGTCCGGTTCCTCGTTTCGTATATAATTATTGTATAAAATGATTTTTTATAAAATATATAATAACTTTTTTATAAAATATATAACTTTTTATAAAAAATATAAATTGGTTCGTTTCGGCCGGGTCGGTCAACGGATGAGTCGATATGGTATGGTTGTACATTAGACGTTCAACGGACGAGTCGATATGTTATGGTTATACATTAGACGTTCAACGGACGAGTCGAGATGTTATGGTTATACATTAGACGTTCAACGGATGAGTCGAGATGTTATGGTTATACATTAGACGTTCAACGGAAGAGTCGATATGGTATGGTTGTACATTAGACGTTCAACGGACGAGTCGAGATGTTATGGTTATACATTAGACGTTCAACGGACGAGTCGATATGTTATGGTTATACGTTAGACGTTCAACGGATGAGTCGATATGGTATGATTGTACATTAGACGTTCAACGGACGAGTCGATATGGTATGGTTGTACATTAGAGGTTCAACGGATGAGTCGATATGTTAGGGTTATACGTTAGACGTTCAACGGATGAGTCGAGATGTTATGGTTATACATTAGACGTTCAACGGATGAGTCGAGATGTTATGGTTATACATTAGACGTTCAACGGATGAGTCGAGATGTTATGGTTATACATTAGACGTTCAACGGAAGAGTCGATATGGTATGGTTGTACATTAGACGTTCAACGGACGAGTCGAGATGTTATGGTTATACATTAGACGTTCAACGGAAGAGTCGATATGGTATGGTTGTACATTAGACGTTCAACGGACGAGTCGAGATGTTATGGTTATACATTAGACGTTCAACGGACGAGTCGAGATGTTATGGTTATACGTTAGACGTTCAACGGATGAGTCGATATGGTATGGTTGTACATTAGACGTTCAACGGACGAGTCGATATGTTATGGTTATACGTTAGAGGTTCAACGGATGAGTCGATATGGTATGGTTGTACATTAGACGTTCAACGGACGAGTCGATATGATATGGTTGTACGTTAGACGTTCAACGGATGAGTCGATATGGTATGGTTGTACATTAGACGTTCAACGGATGAGTCGAGATGTTAGGGTTATACATTAGACGTTCAACGGAAGAGTCGATATGGTATGGTTGTACATTAGACGTTCAACGGACGAGTCGAGATGTTATGGTTATACATTAGACGTTCAACGGACGAGTCGATATGTTATGGTTATACGTTAGACGTTCAACGGATGAGTCGATATGGTATGATTGTACATTAGACGTTCAACGGACGAGTCGATATGGTATGGTTATACATTAGACGTTCAACGGACGAGTCGATATGTTATGGTTATACGTTAGACGTTCAACGGATGAGTCGATATGGTATGATTGTACATTAGACGTTCAACGGACGAGTCGAGATGTTATGGTTATACGTTAGACGTTCAACGGATGAGTCGATATGGTATGGTTGTACATTAGACGTTCAACGGATGAGTCGAGATGTTAGGGTTATACGTTAGAGGTTTAACGGACGAGTAGAGATGTTATGGTTGTACATTAGAGGTTCAACGGATGAGTCGATATGTTAGGGTTATACGTTAGACGTTCAACGGATGAGTCGAGATGTTAGGGTTATACGTTAGACGTTCAACGGATGAGTCAAGATGTTAGGGTTATACGTTAGACGTTCAACGGATGAGTCGATATGGTATGGTTGTACATTAGACGTTCAACGGAATAGTCGATATGATATGGTTGTACATTAGATGTTCAACGTATGAGTTAGGGTTACTCTTCTTTTCCTATGATCATCTACACCAAACCAAACCAACCTGACCTTTCTTTCTTTGCATTTACACACACCCCATATTAACATATTAGAGTTCAATATTAGAGCCATTATGGTATCCTTTAACCGCCAAAAACTCCCGCCAAATACTCCCGCCAAGCACTCTTCTTTACCATAAAAGCAGATAGTATCTTATCCTCCCAAGCACACACACTCTTATCCTCACAACCACCACCACATTCACCACCACCTCGATCAATTGCCACCAGATGGAGCGATATGATCAAACTTTTAAGTGCACGTGTGAAAGAGGAGATGTGGTGTTGCGAACATCACGCAAACCTTACAGTTATGGTAAACAATACTACGCATGTCCTTGTTCAAAGGTGAACTATCAAAACATAATTATTTATGTAATATAAAATAATTTGCTTGTCAAAATGACTTTTCTTATGATTTCCTTACTACGTAACAGCCAGGAACTCAAGATAGAGGATGTGGCTACTTTATGTGGATGGATGACCTCAGGCTCCATATAAGTTCTTCTTCTGGATCGTCAACACCTCTAAGTTCTTATCCGGGAACTTCAACACGTCCAAGTTATTCTCCGGGAACTTCCAGATCTGCACAGAATCTCGGAAAGGCAGAGTGCTCAAATTGTAAGTTCTTGGCTGAAAAGATAAAGACACTAGAGGCAAAGATAAAGATACTAGAGGGAGCACTAGAGATGGAAAGGCATCCCGAGAAACACACACTTGAGTCAGCTGCAATACTTCACGAGCTCTATAATGACATGGGAAAACTTGGTTTGGAGTAGTTTTTCATTAAGATAAATCAATTTAGCATTTGGAATGTAATTCATATGCTTTAATGTTTGAGTGTTTATCGATTTCTAATGTAATTTGATGTTATAATAATAAACGTTAATCGATTAGGAATCATTCCGTGTATTTTGATTATTTATTGTGGTTTAACTACATTCAATTCAGTTAACTTTGAAGTAAATTTATCAAATTATCAAACTAATAAATGATAAAATAAATAAATAAAAATAACATTTCACACTTTTCTAGTAGTGTTTGTTAAAATATATAAAGGTTTTTTAAAATAGATTTTTGAACTATAATTGGTAATTTATATCATTTCTGAATTTATAAAAAGTATTTTAAATTTTTGTATAAAACCTTTATTCCACTACAAACCTTTTTAAATTGTTATAAATTGGTTCGTTACGGCCGTGTCGTCCGTTCCTCGTTTCGTATATAATTATTATATAAAATGATTTTTTATAAAATATATAATCATTATATAAAATATCATTTCTGAATTTATAAAAAGTATTTTAAATTTTTGTAATTTTTTTTAAATGAAATTTAGGGTCGAAAATCTTTTATAAATTGTTTTATATATTTGTATATAATTTTAAATGCATTTTATATATTAAAAAGGTAAAAACTCATGTAAAAAATTTAGGGTCGACATGTCTATGCAGTTTTGGGTCGACATTGTCGACCCTAAGTTTTTTCAAATAAACCCTTTATTCAAAACATTAGGGTCGACATTGTCGACCCTAAATTTTTTTAAAAATTATTTTACATACTTATATATAATTTTAAATGCATTTTATATATTAAAAAGCATAAAGTGATTGAAAAATATTAGGTTCCACAATGTCGACCCTAAATTTCGACCCAAAAGATTTTTGTTGACTAACCAGAAAAGTTGAATAAATATGGTCCCCATGACAAAATTAGGGTCGACATTGTCGACCCTAATTTTTTCTCGACCCAAAACTACAATTTTGTTGTAGTGATGGTATCTGCAGATGACGACTTTGGTGTTAAACATATAGAACTGAAGTTTTTAACTGATTTCTGCAAAGATACTGGTTTACAATCAAAACGCCGCTGCTACTAGAAATGCCAAACTTATTGGCGCATTACAGAAATTTGTTGGTCCTGATGTCAAAGCATTCTTGTCACATGTCAAGCTTGCCCTTCTTAGTGCAGTAGAGGCACTGTAGTCGTGGGTTGTGTAGCTTTCCACTTGAGGATATTAGCGGAAAGATAAAACTAGACCTCTTAAAAGGATTAGAGAGTTCTGATTGTTAATAAAATCATGGAAGAAGCTAACAAGCGTATTCAGCCGCCTACTCGAACTGTGGAATTGTTTGGGAATCTTAGAGCTAAGTTATACGACTAAAATCGATAAACGAAACACAGTTCTAGTACTAGAACAAAGAGTAACTAACATACCTCAGGGGCAGTCCCAACTTCGGCCTCGTATTTAGGAATGTCATTTTTGCTAATGATCATAAAACATGTTGTGCTTGCCATTTTTATTATATGCAAATCTCTTTGTAACAACCAACCAACCAAATGTTATATTTCCAATCAAATAATTTTATCATTTTCAAAATCCTTTTGTTTTTTTTTATTTTTTATAAATTGTCACAATATTTATACCACAAACTATCTCACGTATTCTACCCAGAACATAAACACAAGCCTAAAATATTTTCAAATCATATAATAATAAATTACATAAAATTTATAAAGAGAATAATAATGATATAGGAAAACTTACACCGACAACACATTACCCCTAATTAAATCAGATTGATCCAGTAAAGGTGTAAAACTTTCAATTCAACCCCTATACTTTAACTTACTTACCTTATTGCAACCCTACTTTTCTTACTTTTTACACTTCTTTCAACATTAGACCACTCGCCACCAAACTCCCTATATGCTTTTTTTAAATATGTTTTATTTGGTTAAGTGTGGTGCTTGCTAGAGGTGAACATCGGGTCAAACTCCGACCGGATCGAGACCGATTTAGCCCAAAATCACGAACCGGTGACCGGACCGAATGTGTTCGGTCCGGTCCGGTCCGGTCCGAGAAGGCATAATGATCGGTTAGACATAAGACCGGACCGACCGCAGACCGAACATGAGGTAAACTATGGACCGAGGACCGGACCGATATAGGTTTAGTCCGGTCTCGTTCAGGCTGGTTACTTGGTTCAGTCCGGTCCGCGGTCCGTTATGCTCACCCCTAGTGCCCGGAGTATCTTTTTACTTTAGTGATGGAAGGACGTTGTTTTTTTTTTGTGTTAAGTTATAGGTTGAGTTGTGTCGCATAACTTTACTGATACGTAGTGCTCTAAAGATAACATTACTAATGTAAATAACCCATTTGGGGAAGCAATAATTGTTTGTATTGTTAGGGCATCCACTTTGAAATGTTTATCAAAATATTTATAAAAAATAAAAAGGTTTATAAATATTTAGATCATAGTGGAGTGAGTTTTATACTAACATGGAATGACCTAGGTTCAAGATTATGAACCTTTTCATCACAAGCAAATGTGAGTAACCCATTTAATGTTTAATACATTTTATAAAATCTTAACAAGTTTATTATAATGAGAAAATGTTTTTAAATTGAAAAGATTTATGAATTGATAATATTGTATGACATGTCACGTTATAAACCTTTTAGAGGTTTAACCATTGTGCATGCCCTTTGATGTTTACTAGTAAGATAGGTGTATAATTACAATTACTAATTGTAGAAGTCACTTGCTAATAAATGCTACTAGCAGTAACGTTTTGATTTGAAATGTTTAAAAAAAACGTACCACCAATTGCTTGTTGCCATTGTTTACAAATTGGTAAACGCTAGTTGCTAGTTACTCCCCAACAACCTGTATGTTTGCTGCCAAAAATATCCATAGCATCTCAAACGCTACCTATTAGTTGATTTTTAGTTTCATGTGTCTTAATTAAGCTATATACAACAGCATACAACGTGTGCCCCAATCACGAAATTCATGGCCTTTGTTAGCTGTAATAACAACATATTATTTATGCTTGTTTTCAAAGATTTTATTAATTGCGTTTAATATGACATACTAATTTTGTCCTTAGTTTAGGAGAAGTGAAAATATGAACCGTTAATGTATGCAAACAAGGTGTTCGAATAAGAAGCTTAACAAAAGAAAAGTAGGTTTCGTTTATCCCACATTGATTCATTGGCAAAACTTGAATGTGTTTATAAGTAAGAATGTAGAGGGTTGGTTATATTTCCTTTAAAATGTTGCACAAACGGCTCTCTTTAAAATCTGAAAGAAAAGGCTTAAGGTCGGTCATCGTTTCTTTCAGATTTGCTAATGATCTATATCTCACATTATTGGATATTTTTTTTGTCATGTTTATTTGTATTGAAAGATTACGATTTACATTTTTATTCTCATGTGTACTATGACGTACAATAATTTTCATCCCTCCCCGATCATTTATCGAGGATACTTTTTACTATCTTTTATCTGCACTTAATATTATATTGATGCATCATGATGTTAACTCATGATAAAGAAATTGACTATACGGTTTGTACATCTGATAATTAATTAGTTTTGATCTAAACATGAACAGAACATTAGATATCTAGTTACAGTAAACTTAGAGCACGGGGTATGGTAACGTCGTGCTCGGCGTTGAGCCTACGTGGCTCCGCAGTTGGTGGCGTTACCACACCCCACCTCTGCGTTGGCCAACGGCGTTAAGCACGGCGTCAAGCCACCAACGCGCGTTGCAACCTCTTTTCTTTATTTTTTCTTTTTTTTTTGCGTTTTTATAGTTTTATGGGGTGTGTGTTGACTGTGTGTTGCTTGTGTGTGTTAACTGTGTGTTTTAGTGTGGCTGTGAGGAATGATAAAGGATGAAGAAACACATTTTTTGCAATTTAGTCCTGTGGTTTTTCTTTAATTCTTTTTTGACTTGTGCATTTCTAGTACAAAAAATTATTTTTTAATTTTATAATTGAAAATAGTTTATTTTAAAAATTAGAAAAAATAAATATTGGTGGGTCCTAATATGTGGTTGTTAAAATGGTAAATGGATACTTGGGTTTTTTGGGTTTGGTGTTTTATGGTGTTAAAGCGATGATGGCAGCTGATGTAGCAGTGTTAATGGTGTGTCCCATACATTGTGCTCTAACTAATAACACCCAAACAAATCTATTCGTCAACTCCAAAAATACCATAACAGTTAAAAACGCCAAGAGTATTAGTTGATTTTTAGTTTCATGCGTCTTAATTGAGCTATACATGCATACAACATACGACGTGTGACCCAATATCAACATATTATTTATGCTTGATTTCAAAGAATTTTATTAACTACGTTTATCAAAACCAATAGTAGTTTCAAGGGTCGAGCAGATTGGACAGTCGATAGGAATGGACTGAACATATTTCGGTCTAGTCTTCGGTCCATGCTTTCTCTTAAATTCGATCCTCAGTCCGGTATTACAAAAAACCTGACGATTATGCTTTGTTGGACCGGACCATTTCGATTCGGTACTCGGTCCAGCATTTGGACAAAGTCAGTTTTGGTCAGGTCCGATCTTGCTCGGTCCAGCTCGGTTTTCGAACCATAATTACCCTTAATTAATCATATTAAGCACAAACTATTGTTTTATGCTTATTACGATTAATAATGGGCTAGCTCAGTTGGCCACCAAAGGTAACCTTGAGGTGGTATCTTTGGTGAGGTCTCAGGTTTGAGTCTTACCATGGACCTTCAAGGGCCGGAAATAAATAAAATCAGGAGTGAGGTTTATCCCCTAAGGCAAACGTTCGAGCCTTGCAAACTGCCTAATTGTATGTCACTGTGGGCTGGAATCACTAACTACTAACTTACCGTTAAAAAAATGAAAAGATACTTAAAGCCCCACAAATCCTTAGTTTAGAAAAAGTGAAAATATGAACATTTCATGTATACAAACAAGGTGTTCGGATATGAACTTAACCAAATAAATGTAGGTTTTTTCTTATCCCACATTGATTCATTAGCAAAACTTAAATGTGTTTAGAAAGATGTTAGAAAGTGTAAATCAGGGATGTATTTTGCCGTTTACTTTTGATTATTAATAGGCTATTGCTAAAGTTGTGAAAATAATAATATATGTGAAATGATGCGGCTTTGGTCGAGAATTGCTCCCAAATAAAACACCCCGATTAAATCCTGATTAGCACGGGGCTGGTTTGGAGAAGCACCGCACACCAATAGAGCGCTCTAATTAAACCCTCAATGAGGATTGAGGCAGAATTAAAAAAGACTTTGATAATCGGGTTTAGGGACAAGGATAAATGCAATTCCTAAATCCAACTCATTGCGATCCCTATATAGAACAAACATGTGCCCCAATAATGAAATTTATGGACTTTATTAACTGTAATAAAGCATACAATGCGTCCCCCAATATCAACGTATTCTTTATGCGTTTTCAAAGAATTTGTTAACGCATTTAACAGGACATATACTATTTTGTGCTTATTATGATTAATAATATGAAGCTAACGAAAAGATACTTAAAGCCCCATAAATCCTTAGTTTAGAAGAGGTGAAATATGAACGGTTCATGCATACAAACAAGGTGTTCGGATACGAAACTTAACAAAAGAAAATTAGGTTTCGTTTATCCTACATTGATTCATTAGCAAAACATGAATGTGTTTATAACTAAAAACGTAGAGGGTTGGTTATATTTCCTTTGAAATGTTGCACAAACAACTTGGTTTGCAATGACCGGAAAGAATGTATATAAACCCATTTCTGGTAAGTTGGAAATAAGTTGTTTATGTCACATTGTTGGACATTTTTTTCTCATGTACCTCATGTTTATTTGTTTGTTACGATTTACATTCTTTTTATATTTTTCTTTGTAATATTTCCTGTGTGTGCAAATAATTTCGTGTTCCACAATCATATATTAATGATTTTTTCCATCTTTTAACGGCGCTTTAACCATTTTATGATGCATCATGATTATAACTCAAGATAATGAGAAAGAATAAACCGACTTGTAACCACAATTTTCTTCTTGTTTTACTAGAGTTAATTACATGTTTGGTCTTTGTGGTTTATACAAAATTGCACTTTTGATCCTAAAATGTATTTAATTACACCAATGCTCCCGTGGTTGTCCAAATTGGGTTGAGTGGTCCTTTAACCGGTTTTCCATCCAATTGACCGTTAACTAGTACTACCATTAGGGGAAATGTTGTCCATTCACATATACCATACACCTAACTTAAGCTAGGTGCCTTATACACTCGACTCTTTGACTTATAGTTCCTATTTTATTACATCGATCGTCCCTCCTTCTTCACATCCCTCTTACTCATGCAATCCTTGAGGCTGTTCTTCCTCGATTAATCATGGAGAAGCTTAGTTTTGATTTGAATGTGCGTAAAGAAAGCTCAGGCTCTAATGAAGCTGCCCAATATAGTAAGAACATAGTGTATTTTCGTGTTTACTTAAATTTTTGTTCTTGGTTTTTAAAGAAGGTATAGTTTTGGTAATGTTATAGGGTTATAATTATAGGTGGTAATCCTATGCCAGTCTCATTTAAAATCCACCATGGCGGGTGCTTTACACCAATACCTAGTAGGTCTTACGTTGGTGGACAAGTATCATATATTGATGTTGTGGATATTGATGAGTTTTGTTTACATGACCTTAAAGAAATGATAGTTAAACTGGGTTATGGTGTAGTAGACTTGATGTACTACAATTTTTTGAAACCAAGATTAGGCTTAGATTATGGTCTACACCCTTTGAGTGTTAATGCTGATGTGTTAGAGTTGGCAAAGTATGTTACAATAAGATCATTTTAGTGTATGTTGAACATGGAAGTAGTAATATAGACTCAATTATATTTGTTACACCTAAGAATGGAGTTACAATAGCAGTTGATAAATGACCAATTATAGTAGAGACTGATGATCCCTTTGATGATCTTGATGATGTACTAGGTTACTATGCAAACACTAGGAAGGAGATAATAGTTCATGTAGGTAACAGTCCTACAATTAAGATTTTGGTTGGCTGTGAAATGCTATATGAGACAGAAGGGGTTGGTCCTATGAGAAATTTCAAAGAAGTGGAGGTGGATACGGATAATGGAACAGAAAAAGAAAGTGTTAAGAGTGACACAGAAGAAAATGATACAAGTGGTAGTGATTCAAAGGATTTGGATTATGATCCAAAGCATGATGAATTGTATGTTGATGATGAGCATATACTTAAAGATGTTCTTGTAAGTATAAATAATTTCAATTTCAATCCAGAATCTAAACACGATTTAAATATAGCTGCTATTGAGGTTCATGAACAAGATCCAGATGTCATTGATTATGACTCGTTTGGAACTTACAGAATTAAAAAGAATAGGCAAGGCAAAAAAACTAGGGTCCCAATAAGTATTATTTCTACTTAGGCTAGTAATTTGCTACTAAAGAAATTGTGAAGAAAAGAGTTAAGAAACATTCAGTTGAAACAAGGAGAAAGCTAATATTGGTAAAAAAAATGATAAAAAAGGCTAAGAGTTAGATGTGAAGGGACAATTCCAGCCTTGGTCCCTTTTATTGGCAGTGATACTGCTAAGGGCAAAAATGTATTTTCACAAACCAAAGGTGGTCCAATCATTGGAGAGAACAACATTAGTGGCAACCATAATTTTTTAGGCAAAGACAAAACAATCAAGGGGAAGGGTAAAAAGGTCAATGAACAAAAGAAAAAAGACAAATACTTATGTCCATTGACAATGCTTGTTGCGTAGACTAATGAAGGCAGATGGGTGGTAAGAACATTAATTGAAGATCACAAATGCCTACAATCAAGAGAAATTAAAGCATGTACATGTTGGTTTCTTTCAGATCATGTTATCAAAACACTTGCTATTAATCATGTTATCCCGATATTCTTGTGAGGGAAGTTTGGTATGTGCTGAATTACACATACCTTTTACCTATAAAAACGAGCTTGAATGACCAAAAACGAACATAAAATGCCAAATATATGTTTGTTTTGCTTTGAATACTATATTCACTAAAGGACAAAAACAAAGCCAAAACCAACAAAACCGAGCACGGGATTGGAAAGAGCGTGAAAAGTCAAAAAGTTAAAATCAACAAGTCAAAGTCAAACTCAAAGTTAACAAGTCAAAGACAAAGCCGAAACCGAAGAAATATTAAATGGGCAAACCGTACCCATCTAATGGTCCGGGTCAGCCCATTACATATTGAAGATAAGATATAAAAGTCCAAAACCTAATAAATCCTAACCCGGCCCAATCTTAAGCCCATTACCCCTTACTATAACACCTTTAAACTTGGTTTGCACCGTTAGTCCTTAGGGACTAACATAGTTAGTCCCTTTTCATTACACCGTTAGTCCCTAGCCCTTAACCCCGTTACCCTGTGCACCCAAATCAAACTTTTCCTGCCATAACTACTATTCACCCATCCCTGTCGTTTTCACCTTGACCCCTGCACCCCATTGACAAAACCATCACTCTCACAACTCAACCCCACTTCACAAACCTACGATTACACCTTTGCAATTCCCTAATTTTTGATTTGTTGAAGACTTGAAGACAAAAATCAAGGGCTGTGATCATCCCCCTTGGAGACCAAGCAAATTGGATGGCTTGGATGAGATTTTAA
The DNA here is from genome assembly GCA_026074375.1 of Tanacetum coccineum. Classification (NCBI taxonomy): domain Eukaryota; kingdom Viridiplantae; phylum Streptophyta; class Magnoliopsida; order Asterales; family Asteraceae; genus Tanacetum; species Tanacetum coccineum. The sequence goes on from BQNB010123248.1 coordinate 17,579, forward strand.
AGTCACTCACACACGAAACACACCACTCATTTCACTCACAGAAGAAGCACAAGGCCAAGACCCAAGACGGAGATTTTTCTACAAATAGGGACCTTGTAAGCCTTTGAATGCATCTAGTATTTAGCTTAACTTAGTTTATTTTTAGCTTATTGTACTTGTTTTTAAAAGCCTTGTACTCTTGTTTTTAAGTTAATGAAATTTAAGTTTTTATGTTAAATTCTGTTTTTAAGATTAATGCAATTTTTGTTTTAAAAAATGTTTGTTAAGCTTTCTTAATCTCTTTTGCTTGTTATTTAAGCTGTTTAACTTAAGCTATATAAACTTTTCCATAGTTTATATAGCTTAAGTCTTTTTCACTCAAAAAGCACTCAAAAGCTCTTTTGGGAAGATAAGCTAGAAAGGGAAGGGCTTATTGCTTTTACTATCTTGTCTTTGGCAAGCTAGAGCTTTGTAGATAAGCTCTAAGAGCATTTAATCCCTTGTTTAAGCAAAGGGCATTGTAAGTTTTCATTTTTCAAGTTTTTGCTTATTTACTATTGGCTTATTTCACTGCTTATTTATTGCTTATTTTCTACTTATTTATGCTTATTATTAATGTTTGTTGCTTATTCATGCTGTCTTGTTGTTTAAATTTCCTTTGTTTATGATTTGAGTTAAAACTAATAGTTATATTCACTTAGTATTGCTTATCTTGTTTGCTTATTTCAAGTGCTTATTTCTGAGTTCCTATTACTTAATATTGCTTATTATTCATTGTTAACTATCTGTCTTTAAAGAACTTTGCTTAAATCTTTGAAAACCAAGCTTAAAATGGATATGAGATACTTAAAAGAATGTTTAGGTTAAGAAGGTAAAATGGGTAAAAATTGGTTTAAAACTGTTTTGGGCCAGTGAGCCAACTTTAACAAGTGCTTTTAAGTGGATTTAGTCTGTTTTAAAAAGTTTTCAAAGGTTAAAAACAAGTTTTAAGGTGTTTTATACAAGTACTTAGAATCTTCGGTATTAAAAGTTTTTAAAACTATTTATATTGGATTGTTGTTCAAAAAGGTTTTTTGAAGTTTTGTTTATGTTCCATTTTTTATTTAATTGCAGTAAGAAAACCTTGGTTAAGTAGGCTTAAGTCTTGTGCATTTGGTATACAATCTGTCAAGTCTACTTAGAGTTTTAAAGTTTTAAAATTCCATTTTTCAATTTCAAATTCAGATAGGTTAATGTTAGTTTTAGCTTTTGAAATTTCTTGCATAAATAGTTTGTAGTATGAATTTAATCTGTTTTGGCTTAATTTGTAATTTGAATTTATTTTAGATAGCTTATTTAGGTTTGTAAAAATCTCATTTGTCTTTTTAAAACAGCTTTCTCATAAGCCTTTTTCATGGCTTATACGTGTTTCAAAATGCTTTTTCTTTGCTGATTCTTGTAGCTTATAGGATAAGCTTAACTTGCATATAAGTCATGATAAGTGCTTAATTACACATATCTTTTACCTCTAAAAACGAGCTTAAATGACCAAAAACAGACAAAAACTGCCAAATATATGTTTGTTTTGCATTTGTATTGTGCAGGAAGTGGATATCATCAAAAAGACAGAAAACCAAGCCAAAATGACAAAACTGAGCATGGAATGGAAAAGACTGTGCAAAATCAAGGCCAAAGTCCAAAAATGCCAAAGTCAGAGTCAATACTGAAGAATACTATTGAATGCAATCTTAACCCATCTGATGGGCCGGGAAAGCCCAATAGTATAACTATGAAGACTGTGAAGACCAAATGGGCCCTCAATCAATTACAACAGCCCATTTGTGTGCATTTGACAAAGACTGTGAAGACTTTGAAGGCCCAATCCTAGCCCAGTTACAGCCAATCTCAGCCATTGTACACACAAAACCCACTCCTGTACCTTATTGGGCCTTAAAAAGCCCAATAACATAAGCCTAAACCTTATTGGGCCCAGACACACTCAATTGGGCCCAATACAAGCCCAAAAGCCCAACAACAAAACCCAAGCCCAACAAAAGCCCAAAATCCTTTTTTACAAAACTTTAGGGACTAAAGTTGTCATTTTTAAAAGTTTTTTATAAAAGAAAAATGAAAAAATAAAGAAAAGGGCCAAAAATGCCAAGTTTGAAAGTTGTTTTAAAAAGAAAAAAAATAGAAAAATAAAACACAAGGACTGTTTTTGCAATTTTTCAAACTTCTTTTAGTTATAAACTAGAGGGACCATTTTTGCAAATTGCCAAAACCCTTTTTACCCTTTTAGTTATAAAACAGCAGGGACCATTTTTGCAATTTTCCAAACCTCTTTTTCTTTTAGTTATAAAAACGACAAGGACCAAAACTGCCACTTTCTAAACTTGTGTATAACTGAAATTCGGCTTAAAAGACAAAGTGAAAAGAGAAGGAAAGATGGGGGGGCATTCTTGCCTCTTCCCCATACTTTCCTTTTAAACCTGTAACCCACCCCGTACCTTAACCCACTCCCGCCAAAACCAAACAGCCCTTTTTCCCACGGTTTTCTTGCAATACCACTCTCCCAAGTACCTTTCCAGCTCACCCC